>JAECUM010031994.1:0-41075 GCA_016617855.1 Megalonaias nervosa
ATCATACAAATAAATACATTATTTAAAAGATGGAAATGTATGCCTTAAAAAAAATTCTGCATCTTAATCCAAGTTTTCAGTTTTGCAAGAAGTTGTCACACACGAACAAAATCGTCCGCTACCCAACGTGTCAACCCGCCGCTAGAGCGGGATTCTCAGGAAATTCCCCGGTGCATGGTCTGTTTCTAAATTCTATTCATTGTTGTTTCTCTTCCACATAATAGCTTATTTTTTATATAATGTTAAACTTTACTAATTCTTTTACAAGATCCGTTTAGTTTGCCTAATATCTCTTGCCATTTATTGGCATTGTGACGTTGAATTTGGTAAAATTAGCCATCATTCTAGAAGGTTACTTTCCGTTAGATAAAGTTTTTTTTTTAGAAAATGCTAATTGTGACCTGAGTTCAAATAGAGAACTTTATATAGTGTTGCTGAGAGGATTATTTCATTCATGCTTTAAGTCTTAGCACAATAAAGTTGTATTATATGTTGTGACCAGTAATTTTGGGCAGGAGTATTTTTTGTTCAAACTATTATTTTTCTCTGTAAATACAAAAATGCTATGATATAATTCTTGGTTAAAGGCATTCACTGGAATTTATACTGAATTCAAACCTGGAATTATATGACTGTGATTCAACAGAAAACTGCTGACACATGAACAACCTAAATGCTATCACAGACACGTCATCGCCTTCAGTTTTTGGATTTATTCTGGACTTTTACTGAATTTTATTCAGGACTTAAATTACTAGGACTCGTGTCTGAAGTCTTGGATTATTTGGGGATTTAATTCGCAATACCGTAAGTTTTTTCCCCATTTCCACTTTGTATTGTAGGGAAATAAATTTTTTGTTAAATTTTACAAAACTAGTCGTCTTTCACTCTTTTCTGTTACTCATTTTAAGAGCATAGATTCTTAACAATATATATATATATTAGAGAATTTTTAATTCGTACTCTACGGAGATTCGAACCCAGGTCCGCGGGTAAACGGCACCCATCGCCTTGCCTGCACGCACCAGCCCATACTCCTTCACGACTAAGCAAGCATCACCAAAAAATGATGGCGTTGAATCGGTATTATATGCACTCGTGCGTATCAGACACACTCGCATGACGACCTGGTAAATGATTCTCATCTATATACACAGTCATTCCGGAGTCCTATGAAAGAAATCAAGGTATATAGGATTAATTATATAGAATTATAAATATACACCAGACAGAACGGAAGGTCTATACACCGATTCAACGCCATCATTTTTTGGTGATGGTTGCTTAGTCGTAAAGGAATATGGGCTGGTGCGTGCAGGCAAGGCGATGGGTACCGTTTACCAGCGGACCTGGGTTCGAATCTCCGTAGAGTACGAATTAAAAATTCTCTAACCTGTATGATAGTATTATCTGTATTAAAATATTAATTCTGCCTATTATTATCAAGCATTCTTCTATACAATCCAGGGATAGCACTTTCCGTTCTGTCGTTACTAAATAGAGACTACTTCCAAGCAAATTTCAGGGTAAATTTTACACATCAACATCAAATAAATACATTCGATTTTATACAGATCGCTCATGAATATACATTCAAACTAACTATTGTTATGTTTGTGTTTAAGAAATTGTGGATGCATTGAACTTAAAGTAATAATTTATGAATGTATTTTTAAGCATATAGTTGAAGGAATAAAAGATTCTGTCTCTTTTTAAGATGAGCTCTAGATTTTTAAAATTCATCTTGACATAATTAATAAACAAATTAGAAACAATATTGCAATATTATTCTGTTTTCTTTACTTTATTTTTTACTTGACACAGTCACAAAATTTAAAATGTAAACAAATAATTCTCTCTGTGTTGACCATATAATGAAGATGTCTTGACACATTGTTGCAAGATGTAATTTTTTATAAATTTGCGTCAAAAACAAAACAGCTGCTTCTCTGTGTGATACATCGAAGTGTATGTTGCAAATATTTGTCAATTTTATCCTCAGATTTATTTTACTAAAAGTATAATTCAGCAGACGATATTTCTGAAACTACGAAACTGAAATGGATTTTAGATAATTGTCAGTAATTGAATGCCTATTCGGAATCAAACATGGGGTAAAGTTTTTATATATTTTATAACTGGACTACTATTTGATATTTCAAGTTTTAAAAGTAGTTCCAAACTGAGTGTGGGATATGGAAGTTTTAGGTGTGCGATACGGAATGTGCGATCTGGAATTGCAGATTGAACATTGGTGTCGAACGTCAGATCAGCCAAGTAAGATTAAATGGGAATGAAATAACTTCTGATGAAGCAATGCCCATATCAACATTTTATCATGCAATAGTCAAATCCACTTTCAAATGTCAAAGTCATTAGAATGGTAAATGTAAAGAGGCAGGTGTATCTCCTACAACTGCAGTACTCTTGCGGTAAAAACGGGTTTCAGCGATCTGAATATTCTTGGTCGTATGTCAATGGGTCAGCCTTTCTCTGGCTTTGAGTAGATTTTTTAAAAAAAATTAGAATCAATATGAAATTTCACTACGCATGACGAAAGTCCAGTGGAATATCTCGAGTGTAGTAGTCAGTGGTCGTTTTTGAACTGTACTTTCTAATGACCCTCTGTAAATTTCTGATCAGAAGTGGAATCTGTTGTGATTTGTAAACCTTCACAAACTGAAACTGAATGAGTGCATTTTCTTAGATTGAGGTGTGCTCTCTCTCTCTCTCTCTCTCTCTCTCTCTCTCTCTCTCTCTCTCTCTATATATATATATATATATATATATATATATATGAATGCAATAAACTGACAACGAACAGTGCAAAACTAGTATCTAACTAGCCTGAACGCTTTCGACTCTTAATGAGTCTTTTTCAAAGGCATATACAAAACATAGACAAGACAAACAAATAAAACAGAAAAAACGTAGCAAACAAATTCCTGTAGAAACAGCCATGTAAAGTTTTGCAAACACTACGGTTTTTCTGTTTTATTTGTTTATAGTTAAGAATTAAATATTTGTTTTAATAGTAATATAGTCATAATCATTTTATTACATGTGAGGCGCAATTTTTTTGTATTATTATTATTATTTTTATATATTATCAATAAAACTGTTTGATAGTAAGAAATACTTCCACTAAAAGTGTGGGTAACATGTTCGAACCAATAACAAACGTTTCACATTTAGGAGGGTTGCAAATTTATCGTACAGAAAGGGCAATTGCATCCCCTGCGACACGAGTGTTTAACAATTAGAAAGTCCGGAGGTTCGAAAATACATTTACAGGTACTTACACAGATTCAAGTGAAAAGCAAACACCAGTTACATCCAAAACAGCATATACAATTCAAACATTGGTATTTTGTATGTCATGAAAGGACTGATTACCTTGACAATGTCCAGATTCTCAGATATTGATTAACAGCGGAAACAATTTTATATTTGCTATGACATAACTTATATCACTGGTTTTACATTAAATTCCATGGAAGAAAGTTAATGACACCGTTCATGACTTAATGGCTTGCCAAGGACTTTAAAAAATACAGAATCTAAGAGACGAGAAGATTCTTTAAAATTTCGAATGTCATGTCATGTGTGTGATACCAACATTTCGCTTTGGCAAATGTATCAAGAGTGCTTGCACTGATATAATAAGCATTGGGGCTAGAATTGTTTAAATTAAGCAGCAAACGTGTAACCGGTTGTTTTAAACTTTCTGTAATTCACTTTCTTAGTACATGGAATGTGAAAATAAATCTTCAGGAGGTATGGAACGTCATTTATCTTGGCTGATCTTCTCTCTCTTAGCCCAGTGAATGTTGATGGTGTTCGATATATATCATGTCTTCTTCATAGCCTGTAACGTAAAATTCCGCCAAAACTCCTTGGATAGTGTTTTGTAACACTAACCGTAGTCGTCGCCTGACATCAGGGTTTCTCTTGGAGACGTGATGACTAGGTTACATCTCTCTGCATATATATATATATATATATATATATATATAGAGAGAGAGAGAGAGAGAGAGAGAGAGAGAGAGAGAGAGAGAGAGAGAGAGTACTCCTCGACTAAAGGGAGTACACTCATAAAGTTCTGAATTTGTACAGATGGATGCGTCACAAAAAATCATATCGCACTTCTGGTTAAATATTAACAAAGGATCGTTCGAAGACAAACTTCCAACTAGACTACCGACTATCCTACTCGAGTCAAAAGAAAAGACACTGGGCTCCAGATTGTCCATATCGTCAGAGAAAACGAACCACAACGATAGATGAAAAGAGAGTCGAAAGTAAGAAAAAAAGGCATTGATCTTCATTTTCCCTAGAGAAAAAAAAAACAAGGCAAGGATCACTCAGAAGCAGAAATAGATGAAGTGGAATAAATTTAGTACAAGAACTTCAAGTAGGTGACGCAGTCAGAAAAGACAGCAGAGGACGACAATTTCGAGCCTGTCCGAAACAAAAAACCTGGCAGACGAAACAAAATAAACAGGACACGTTGGATAGTTACTGTGTGATGTTGGAAAGTACTTGTGGGGTTTTGGATAGTAGATTACTGGGCATTGCCTAAGCTAACCGTTTCTTTGGCTCGAATGCGTGAACTAAAACCGGGTGAAATGTTAAATGTTAGCTTAGATTCCTTTCACAATGTTAGAAAAAGAAAATATTCCAATTTTCAAAATTGCTTTGTACAATTTGTAACAAATTTGCAATTTTTACATTTTCTGGACTTTTTCTTGTATCTGATATAATCCTTGAGACTTGGGGAATATTAGCACTACTTTTAGTATAGAGTTAAAGTTTTAGGATTTTTCCAGGTTTTCTTCAATATCAGCTTTTATTTTGAGTTTTATCCTAATCCAAAGGTTTTTTTTAAATATTTTTTCTTGATATTTATCAATCTCCATTAATGTCTCTGACAGCTTAAAACTTTTTAGTAGCATGTTGTTGGTAACATATTGGGTCTTGAATAGTGCGAATAGGATTTGGGATTTGTATTCAGATATAATTCCTGAATACTTTTTTAAATTATATAATTTTTTTAATTATTCATTGACTTACATAAAGTGCTAGTTGCCTTTTTGGACTAAACATTGCATTTGGATTTGTTGGGTGAATTCATTCATAAACATTCTTGATGGCATCATTGTGATGCATCAGAATATTCAAGACTGTTGGAATTCATTCACAACATTTTATACTTCTGGACTTGTGATAGGACATTTTGGATTATTCTGGATTTACTTCACAATACTTCAAGTATTTCTTAAATTGTCACCGTTTAACCATAAATAAATTATTTTTTTATTTGAGTAAACTTGTAGGTTTTGCTTCTTTTTGTTACTTAGTTAAAGACCTGGAGTACTAATAATAAAATATTTGATTGCAACACTTTAGAAGACAGTCGCTAACGCATTGTAATAATTGTACTGATATACCAGTAACAAGATAACCGGGTTGGGGTCGGATTATAACGAACACTTTTGATGGTGACGAAAATACAATGTTTATTTATGAACGATTCAGTGAAAAAGACTTTGATTCGTGCTCCAACAAAATCCAAATATTGGATATTTAACAAAATATGCACGATTCTGATAATGTATTGCGATTTAAATGAAATATGACGAGTTTTCACTCAAATAGTGAAATACAATAGTTTTCACTCAGATAGTGAAATATGATATGAAACATTGGGACCTATATCTTGCGGAGTTGAACACAAATCCGAAAGGCCTTCACAGCCCCAAAGCTCTGTCGAATGGTTGAGGAGCCACCACGAACGGTCTGCTCCTCCTGGTCTGCCTAAAGATTCGTAAAATCTCTTGTTCTTGCAGACCCGTTGGTCCAGAAGCCTTGGTTCTTCACCACGTGATGACCTTTATCTTCTTCCAGGCCTATGTCACCCGGTAGCAGCACACTGGGTATAAAAACCCAAATTAGCACCACGGCTAAACAACACCTAAAATTATATTATCGGGATTACTATATAAGGTGATAATCAGGTTAAGAAGTGAATCTGTGTCTGACAAGAATCTTACAGTCCTTAACGTAACACCTTCTCTTCCTTAATAAATACAACATTATTGCGAATGTAATCGTTCTGTTAAGTTACATACAGGTAAACAAAGGAAACAGACTATAACATTGCATTATACGACACAAATCGGAATTACCTAAAATAAAAGATAAATGAAATAGTTAAATATTTATATCCTCTAATACAAATAGGAAAATAATATTTAACTCACATACCTCTACACTTGGAGATCGCGCGTCATAAAGTGGATTGCTCACTGACAATACTCTTCATAAAAAGATGTTTTACTTTACAACGAGGTAATTTATACACAGGCCATGTATCCATACACTGCCTGTATTCTAAGGTACATCAGTTTTCCCGTCGTAAACACTTTGCTCGTGCAGCATGGGATGAAAAGAACTAGCCATTTCGAAATAATATACGGTATAGATAAACCACCCTCAGGTAACGCTGTACACCAAAAAATGAAAAGCGATCACATGTATTTAATATAAATAAAACGATAGACTGATACAATTCCGTGACAATACCTATGCTCTTCTCATTGAGTCTCATCTTAACGCCTCTCAAGCCATCTAGCATATACAAAAATTAATATATTGATCATAAATTCAGACAAACCATCCATGTGTATAATTTGTACTATGAGATTCTTTCTTTAGGTCGGTGTTGATCTATATCACCATTTTAGTGGAATTATTGAAGTCTTCCTCTTGAATCTTCTTTTGCCTTAGATTTATTGATACGAGTAACCCAAGTTTAATTCGCACAGGTAAAATTCGTTCTCGCGACTTCCGAGTAGCCTTTTGCCGTGATGGCGATGCTCTGTTGGTGCAGCTTAAGCTTAGCCTACAGCCAATAACTTAAGCTTGAAAATGATGATAGCAGTGGACGATTC
This sequence comes from Megalonaias nervosa, assembly GCA_016617855.1. Classification (NCBI taxonomy): domain Eukaryota; kingdom Metazoa; phylum Mollusca; class Bivalvia; order Unionida; family Unionidae; genus Megalonaias; species Megalonaias nervosa. The sequence continues at coordinate 6,954 of JAECUM010031994.1, forward strand.
TGTTCATTTTGTGGAGTACAACCTGTCTAACGGCCTTCTTTTCTTTGCGAAAAAATATTACTCTAATTCCCTTATGTAAACGCTTTTGTAAAATTCAACACATAATGTATTTCCATAGAATACAATGTCAAATATTAGAAAGAACTTACAGTATGACGAATTAAATCTCAAGTAGTCCAAAATATTATATCACCAGTTTTAATGAATAAAGTTCTAATTAAATTACGGTGGTGTTCGAATTAAGATCCAGCGCTGAAGGCGTCCATGTATATATAGTCTTCAGAGTACTAATGTACCAGTAGTTTGACGGGTGATGGTGTACTAACAGTCTTCTAATTAATAGCAATAATGTAATGCAAGATGTCCTTGCCTAAATTCACTATAATTCCAAATTATTTTTTCTGTCCAAGAATATTATTTAAGTGCACTTTGTGTTTCCAGCGAATAATAAATTTTAAGAAATAATTTCACCCAAATCAAATCATGAACACAACAATAACATGATTCTGCTTCAAGATGTTACAGCAATAATAAGTATTTTATCAAATAAAATAGATTATGTTAAAAGCTAAGACACAAAATAAATTTAGGATGTAGAAGAAAAATTCATTTCTTGAACAATATGTTACTAAAATTATAATAAGGAATGTGGAAAAAATTAGGTAGGCTGGTATTTTCGTGGGGAAATTCCAATATCCTAGACTCAGACCGAAATGAATATGTTTACCACTATTGATAATAATAAATAATCTGTCCAGTGACGAGATTATACAGTCCTCTACTTGACCTCAATTAACGTTTTCTAAAAAAAGAACAACAAAACATTACCCAAGGAAAATAACCGTCTAGATAATCTTTAATCTTTTCAAAATAAAATGTTAGTTATTATTAGATAGTTTGCTATTAAAATTATAACAAATAACCTGGACAATGCTATGTGCAATTTGTAGTGGAATCCCAATAACCTAGACCCAGACCCAAATAAGCATATGTACTTCTATTAATAACAATGATCCTGTTAATAAACCCATACACATAGAGAATATTTTAGCTATGTATTAGTTGTTTACAGAATAAAATAAAAAAAAAATAAAAAAAAAAAAAAATAAAAATCAATAATTCACGTCAAGTATAAAATAAACTTGATTTTGGACAAGGTTACGTCCAACATATTATGTTACATTACAATAGCATATAATGAAATTAAAAAAATTAAAAAAATAACAGACAATGCAAATTAAATATACATAACACAATACACAAATTAAATGTCATGGAAATATATGCATAATTATCAATAATCAATGCATAATTATCAATGGCAAACCAAAATACAGCAAAATTATAGATAATCAATAAAATATGCATGCCATTGAAACTAGTGTTGCAACTATAAGGTGTTAAATAATGTAACTGAATAGAAGTGAAACCAATAATTTAAAATAAAATGTAAAACTAATTTATTTTCCTAAGAATATAAATTGAAAATACACAAGACACGTAAAGTATTTTGAATTCTGCAAGATCATAAATGTCCTATCAAAAGTATTGAATATTCCGAATGCATTCCAAAAGTCTTGAATGGTTTGATATACAACAAGGATATAATCCAGAATTTCTTTGAATGAATCCTCAATGATCTGAACATAACTACAAAATCTCTTCTCAGATTCCCAAAGACTGATATTAAACAGGAATGATAGATTATTTACAAAGTCTGCATTTATACATATTTCACTTAACCTGCGACGTAATACAACTTTCTATAGAAGAACGCAGATCTTGAACTAAACAATTCAAGTAAACATCTGGTTTGCTTCTCACAAGCCTCAATCAAGGACGTAAATTAAGCAAGCAATATAGATATACATATTACTTGGAACACCGGGAAAGGGGAACTGAGCATCAAAGTAATAATAATGAGGTAATCCCTTTTAGTATCAGGTTGTATTGGTGAAGATACAAACGTCCTTAAAGCAAGCAAGGGAAATAACTCTCCATATCACCCTGATAAACGCAGCTCTCAATTTACAGTTTTGAATAATGCCCCATCATCACTCAACTAATACTGGTAGATGAAGTACCATTATTCAAGAATTTATCTATTCATTATATTATTGTATGCATGCCTTAGTATTTATGTTAATTCTGAATTTTATGCAATACTTTCCGAAAGAATTTACAGCTAACACGTAGTTTTTCATTTGTAATACTTGCAGTCTACAAGATCTGTACGATATTCCTAAGAGTTTGCATTATATTGTGTAGATAGATTGGATTAACTATCAGAAGTGTTATCAGAACTCCGTGGCCATTGCTTAAGCCAAAATAGGACTGTTATGTAAATTTATTTTGTTTTGTTTTATTGTTTTTTATACATCACTGTGTGCTATGTTTAATTGTATTATGGACTTGGTTTTGTCCAAAATCATGTTCACTGTGTTCGTGAATAGAGACACTAATGTTGTTTTATACATAGCTCATATTTTCTTAGGAGTTTGGGTTAAATATTCAGATTATTCATTCGTGCTTAAGATCTAGCCGAATCAATTTGTATTACTGTTGTGCCCTGTGTTCATTGGAGTTTATTTCATCAAATTATTCAATCTGAGTGGATATTGTCTCTGGAAATAGAAGAGTGCTCATAAAAAAATATATTCTTTGACTGAGACATTCACTGGGATTTATAATGAATTCGCACATAACAAAAGGCTGTTGGCACATCATCATTATACAGGTTATCGCAGACAAATCAGCATTTCTGCGTTAGACATAATTTTGATTTCTACTAAAGTTTATTCAGAACTTGAAATTATTAGGAACTGTGTCTGTATATATATATATATATATATATATATATATATATATATATATATATATATATATATATATATATATATATATATATATATATATATATATATATATATATATATATAATTAATGCAAATCAAACAACTTTGTAAAGATAGCTTTGTTATTATCAAAAGAACCTATTTATTTTGAGATCACTCATCTATAACAGTAGTAAGTTCTTTACGATTTAGTGTTGGTCGAACCTGTTGAGCAGTTTATTTTAGCTCTACTGGTTGTAAACCAGGAAACATCATTGGGTGGCCTGATGTCAAAGCTAGTTTTTGTCCGTCCGTTCGCTCACTTTTCAGCTTGAAGAGAATATCGTCAAGACCGGAGAAACATGGGGAGAACATATTAGGTTTTGCCCATGACATTCTGGAGGGGAAATATTCCTTAAAGTCACAGATCAAAACTCAGAAGAGTCTTGAAAGAAATATCAACAGATATGCTCTAAATAAACAATGTTTCATGCAACAACAAACAACCGTACGAATGGCACAATATAGTCAAAGGTATCGAGGGATGAGGAATATCCAGGCTACTGACCGATATAGCCTCTTTGCCAGATATTACTTGGGTAAGCCCAAGATTTATTATGTTTTTTTTTTACCTTCGAAAAACTAAATCAAGGACCATCAAATACCACCCCACCCCGTAAAAAAGCGTTCGCATGTGTAACGAACCTTGAAACATTGATCCAACCACACCTATTTATTGCATAACCTTAACATCAGTATGGAATACAAATCGATAGAGATGAGGTCAAGCGATACATTTTGTGCTTAAAGGAAGAAAGCTCTTGTGTTGAATGTTAGTATAATTAAGATCATGATTTTATCTAAATTGTATATGTATTCTTTATAAATTGTATATGTATTCTTTATAAATTGTATATGTATTCTTTATAAATTGTATATGTATTCTTTATAAATTGTATATGTATTCTTTATAAATTGTATATGTATTCTTTATAAATTGTATATGTATTCTTTATAACAACTGTTTCCAAAACGGAATGTCTTGCTGGTAGGATAGTAAATCACCCTGCACGAAACATGTTTACTGTGGCTGTGCAAGCCAGATTACCACCTCTGAAGTTGCATAGTTAGGAGGTTGGAAGAAACATACAGACTATTAACGAATAGTCAGTGTCATCATTTGAGCGAGACGAATCTGCTTCCTTTATAATTTCAAATATTCCTCTTACAAACAAAGATTCTACATTAGATGATACCAAAAAGAATAATATGCTACTTAAGAAACAAATTCTGATGTTGTCAGATGTTATGGCAGTATCTGATGGATTAACATTCTTACAAAGAAAAGGAAACAAAAAAAAAAAAAAAACCATCCATCAGTTCCACAAATTGTCTCTCCCTCAAAAAAGTTGCAAAGTGTAGCTCAACCAAATGACACATGAATGTCTGGAGACTACTTTCAGATGAACAACTATTCCTTGCGGAACTATCGGTATAACTTTAGCTTCTTCAAAAAAGACAATTATATGCATTGTACTCTGCAAGCTGTTTCTAGCTACGGTTGCAATAAAAACAAGTACAGGTAGAATTAAAAGACTTGCATATATCTATCAGCATTTTGTTTTCTTCAAAACCTTGAATGCAATGTGTTGGTATTTGAACCTTTTCAACTAATTAAAATCTTTTAGATACTTATAACATTTACTTTAGTTTGATATCAGTGCGAATTTGAATATATCATATTATTTTAAGTGATGATGATGTCACTGTAATTGCAGTTTTTGCAATTGTAAATACAACCCTGGACCCACTGAAAAAGAATGAGAAGGATGAGCGACAACAACATGCAACAACATACGTACCAAGAGGTTCAAAGTGTGGATTTTCACCCTGGAGTAACAGAGAAGAGTTACAGATAGATAGACATATGTGGGTATACACATATCCCAGAATTCTACCTGCTAATCGTGGAGATAACTAACCATTCGGTTTTTAAAAACTCTCTTACATGTAAGCACATAAACAAATAATTTCCATACATGGTATGATGTTATAAATCGCAATGTACGCATACAACGAAACAGTCCCAAATAATTATAATGTATTGTATATTTATCGAATGAATTGTGCAATATCGATGGAACTTAATAAAAGACGAAATAAATACTGTAATCAAATGATTTTATTAACAAAACGAATTCATATCGCTCCTGTTATATGTTCATATCATGCCAAATATTCGTCATGAAAGATAATATGTTATTTAGCTCAAGATCATTCAACAGATGAGGTTTATCTGATTCATTTTCTTTTCTTCAAAAGAAGACGAAGTAGAGGCCCAATAATGTAATCAGGCCGATAAAAGACCCTACTTTCGGATTTCCGCCATTGCAAAGATCAGTATTGCACGTACATGTGTGATTTCTGTATCCGTTGATTGTTATATACTCGCAATTGATCCCAGGACGTGAACCCACAACACAACTTCGATAAATTTCTGAAATGCAGGAAATTTGGTAAATAAAATAACACACTGACAACAACATTGTGTCGATGCATACCAATTCTAGTCATTCATAATATAAGCATAATGTCTTAAATATTTTTTACCGCCTGCGAGATCTATGAATCGATTGATACCTGGGGACGGATACATTTTATATAAAATTAGATGGTCAATGAACTCATACCTACCTACCCACCTGCCAATACATACATACATACATACATACATACATACATACATTTAGCACTAGAGCGTGTACTCATCTGCTCCTCTCTTCCACAAAACAGTTCCGAACATGGAAGTACTACATGCTGAATCCACGATATACTGTACTAGAATGACCACCCGTGTCAGTGGGCATAATGCTAGAGGAATCTAAAGTAGCGCTAAGTAGTATTGAGAAAATCCCAGGTGAATGAAAATACACACTGCAATAGATTATGCAAAACTGTACATCCGAGAATTTGCATGAGGGCGGAAAACTCCGCAAACAGAATAAAATATCCCAAATACAAACGTTTTCTCAAATTGTTTTACCCATATATTTCACACCCACCCATCCCAAAATGTGAGCGAACATCAGAAAAACTATTTACTGATGATCCCACTACAGATGGATATGGAGTGAAACCGTGGAAATTACAGTAGCAAAGGCTTGTAAAGCACGACCCAATTATGTGAAGAAAAACCAACCACTGGAGAACAAAACCATGAGACGAGGTTTTTTCCGCAATATTTTCTATTTGGAAAATAGTCAAGCAGGTGTCCATTTTTTTCCGCAATATTTCTTACTTTAAGAATAGCCAAGCAGGTGTTCATATACATGTGGCCTTAGCTGAACGCCCACTAGATACATATGTGACCTTCAAAACTGAGTCTCAGACCCACCTGTACAACCTTTCTAGGAAGACAATTAATGTTCTACAAGATCGTCCATCAGCGGATATACGCTTATCACACATATACAAACAGGATGAAGATAATGTGGAATACCTTATCCATAATTCTGGCATTCAAGATACACCGCGTGGCCATTCACACTAAACTTGGAAGGAGGAGTCACTATTTTAAGAGTACTTTATATTTTGTTTTCCTTTGGTTTTTAGACAATGTTCAGTAAGAACGTAAATATAATGCGTTATAGATCCTGAAATTCGGCAAATTAAAAAACGGTTTTGAAAACCGTATTTTGACAATGATTTTAAACCTGATTTCCGCTGTCTTGCTCCCTTTCTGCTATTACGTTTACCGTAAACACAAGTGACCTATATATCTATTACCAAGTTTAATTAAATATATGTTCATGTGTATTTTTATTTCTGTCGTTATATGTTGCACTGAACAGGCCTAAATATTTCCTTAACAGACGGTTCTACTAGCTCGAAACAAAGTCGTTTTGAAGTCGGTCCCACGAAGGAAATGCTAATGTGCGTTAAATGTTTGCTATAAGCGATGGGGATTGGCAGGTGTCTCGAGAACATTACACAGTAAGACAACAGAGAACATGCCATCATTATCAATCAATATATACATTCTTTGCTAAAGATGATATTCAAATCAAACCTCAGCCATTTCTCTTAAAATAATCATTCCCAATTAAAATATTATAATTTACACCTCCAAACAGACATCAAAAAGTAAAATAGAGAGAACCTAATCAAGTCTGGAATGTATGCCGAAGATGTAGATGGGATGGCGATCGTGGTGATGGTTGATATTATCACATATGTTTTGGAGTTAGGCATAGGATTTGTTGTGAGATGTGCAATGTGGGATGCGAAAGGTGTCTGAAGCTTTGTGCAGAATATTCAACGTACTGAATTTCTTACTCCTTTACCTCAAAAGTTTATCCTTTAAACATAGTATCAGTTTCTACCGATGTCACCATATCAAGTACAAAAAATGCTGTGTTTCTTGCTTTTCCTTGAAGCAGTTAATTTCTCGAGGAGTAAATTTATTTTCCGTATGAACATAATTAAATCATGCTGAGATACTTTTCTGAAAGAGTTTATTCCAAGTTTATAAATAAAAATAGTTGGCACCAATTTTTGTACTCTGTTTATAGACACGGTCGCACAACCACACACACTTAAAAGAAGAAAAACTAATACTAAAAATATTATATAATCCTTTACTTATGCAAATAATGATGGTCTTGCACATGCAATTAGGTCATTTTATATGCATGGTAGCTGTCATGATGTGTAAGAAAATTTGCTAACAATTCCTGCTTCATGTTTACAAATGTCTTCCGATTGAATTCGTAAATCAAAGTACTTTGGGTAAATGTCAATACGTGTTATATCATGTTACGACTTTAGATCGATTCTGAAACAAAGAAACTACCTGTCCGTGACTTAGCCATTGCGTCACAGTCAAGTTCGAGGTTAATTCAAAGAGAACTTTGCCGCGGTGGTGAGAAACTCTGTTTGTTTTGCAATCAGCCAGTGATGTCAACAGTCGGCTTAAGCTTAGAGACCGAAAACCCCGACATTATAACATGTCAGTGCTACTACCCCAGGCAGTTTTCAAATATATCACAGGTATCCAATCAGAACTAAGACAGTCAAATTTTGGGTGGGTTTCTCACGCAGAAAGACATTATCTTGTTACATTCATTTAGGAAGAACCAGTACAGGTTTTGACGTGACTAAAGAAACATCACGATACTCCGAGAACAAATTGTGCACTCGTAAAAAAATAGTGGGAAAAGGAGTTCTAGGATATTCGGGCGAGATTTGGAACAAAGGCTTCTGAGGTGGGACATCTGTCTCACTTTCCTAACTAGGTGTCTTATGATTTATACATTATTATGTGTTTTTAATTTAGTAGAAATTTAATCTTCTATGTATAGCTGAATTATCAACTTGTCGTAATGTAGCGTATAACGAATTATTAATATTCAAGATTAACGTATGTAGCTGTTAGGATAGAATCGAAGTGGATCGTGCAATCTGTTGCGATGTTGCATCGTGGTGCATAACTGAATTTGACAGTGCGTTTTTTAAGAACTTGTACTTGCTTGTATTTAATATATACTTGTGGATTATGCAGAGTTAGGCTTTGTTGACCTTGTGCACGTATAAAATTAGGCATTTTTATATTTGTATGTATCTTTTATAATTTGTATGGTAGGAAATGCGTAGGAATATTGTTCATGTTGATAGTTTACTATGTCGAGAATTAGGGATATGTGTGTATGTATCAGGAATCGTGATATTATTGTTGTTGTTATAGCCTTTATTATAGAACAAGCGTGTATGGGATATTTAGCTGTGAGGTAGTGAGTTGATCTAATGATTTAATTGCCATTATGCTGATGAAAGGTCTTTGAGAGTGTGTTGATTCTAGTGTGATTGAGCAAGGAGGCAAAATTGTACGTTCCTTCTAATCCACGGGAAGCTTTCCGGGTGGGATAGGGCGAAACCCGAACATTAGAGAGAGAAGATGTGGAGAGCACGGGAGAATAGGCATTTGTGCGAAGGTGCAGGGACGGGAGAATAAGCAGTAGTGCGAAGGCCGGAGAACGGAAACAAGGGTACCGGAAGTACCGAATCGGGATACAAGGCGGAAGTTGCAGATGAGTAACATAGAAGGGACACGGAAAGGAAAGACTCTCTCCTTTAATTTCGCGTGATGAAATAACGGGCAATTTGGAAAGGTCTTTGTATTAATTGAAAAAAATTGCGTGGAAAAATTGTCCAGTAATTGTTGAATAAGGGGATATAGTTTATTAAATTGTAATGCCTTTTACCTTATTATTTTTATATTTTATTGCACCTAGACCGTCAGCCTTGATGATTGGGGTCTCTGAGCATTGAATCATTTAATTGTCCATCTCCGGTGAATGCCTCGGAATCGTGTTCGGGATATCACGGCTCGAGCGGTACTTGTACGGGCGAAAGTTCATATTGGAAACCAACCACCAACCCCTCGCCTATCTCGCGCAGGCGAAGTTGTCGAATGGACGTTTGATGCGATGGTGGCTGTTCTTACAGTAGTACCAGATGCAGATCAGATACGTGAAAGGAACCGAGAACGTAGGCGTCGATTTCATGAGCAGGAGCGCTGAAATAGCATAGATAGCGCAGTAGATAACCGTATGTTGTGCGTATATTCGTGTCCGTAGTCAGCGTGTAGCGTCGTTATGATTTTGTTCTTTTATTGCGTGTAGTAACGCACAGTTGCGTTTGGAGCAATTTTGGGGGAATAAAATCGCGATTTTATTTTCAAGCGGGGTGCGTGGGGGTGTTACGTTTGGTCAGCCTAACTATCAAGTCGTGTATAAACTAGGGTATTACTGCGACTATGTGTTTGATGTCTGAAGACTGCAGCAGGCTAGTGTTAATCCCTTATGCAAGGTTACCGTGACCCGCCGGAAATTGGAGTTGGCGTAGGCGATCGCTAGTATCATTTGACAAAGGCTTGTAGTATTCGCACCTAGGTGTTAAACATTTGTTCAGAGATCAAAGGAAACCCGCAGGGTGAGCGGGGCGTGCTCTCATCGGTCCCCACGTGGACAGACAGCGTAAGGACATTGTCCGCTAACTTGATTGGATCGGTTCACAGCGACATCCAATCCGAATTGAGATAGAGGGTGTGATTACAGTTTAGATCCGAATTGTAACTTCGTACCTTGCAAGCAGAAGAGTTAGTAAATGCCAAGACAGATCGCTGTACAAACTGGGTTACTCCGGGAAGCCACTCGTAATTTGGCGGTTTTATAATTAGAAACAGAGAGGATATCTTTAGGAATAATTCATTGGTTAAAAATTTAATAGTGGCAAAAAAGTTCAAATATATAAAAGATTTAGTCTTCAAATACAGGGATGATAAAGAAATATGGAATGTAGGGGAAAAGGAAACGTACCAATTATTAAGAGAGAGAAATATACAAGGAATAAAAGATGCAAAGTGGAACGGGAAAATTGGGGGTTGGTATGGGACAGGACATGGCAAAATTGGACGAATATTAAATCTCTAAAGTTACAAAGTATAGTCTTTAAATATCTACCCAATGTATGGCTAACGGGAGAGGTGGCAAAAAGAAAAGGCATGATTAAAACAATTCCCAAGTGTCCCTTATGCAAACTTAGTGACTTTACAAAACAACATGTAATTATTGAATGCAAAAATAGAAAGAAAGAAAGGGACATGATAATAAAATTACTCACTAATACAGAAAAGTTCCATAGAAATAGATTACTCTTTTTGGATGGAAAATCTGACAGAAAAATATTATTCGAAATGATAAATTTATAACAGAAACTATGATGAAATGTGGACAGATTATTGTAATACGCAAATAACCTGTCCCTGATTACTCTATAAACGTTAGTTGCCACAAAAGAGGGGGCGGGAGATGGGAGAGGATCTCGGTTTACGGCCCATTTGGGGCAGGTACCGGCCTGTGCGATGGCCGATGACCCGGTCCCATCTCTCGACCCCTCAAGAGTGGAGATGATAAAAATTTTAAATGGAAATCTAAGGATTTCTCAAATAGTATCTATTTCTTTGGAGCGTATAAAGATATTAATCAACACTAGATACCTGGAATCCAAAATGACCTAACAAAATAACACTTCTTTTTATTTCTAGATAACAAGGACAGGGGATCTGCACATGGATGAAGTAGGAGACAAAAACGTCACTGGGCTATACCACAGGGCGCTACGCGAAGTGGGAAGGCCGGTGAAAGAGCCACCGAAAAATCCATGTGCAGAACATGGACAAACAGTACAAATACAAAGGGGATAAAGGATAGGAAAGGATTCTAGAGGTGAAAGGAAGGATAGGGACTAACAAAGTTTTTTTAGGCCCTTTCGGACCCTTTTTCTGTTTGGAATAACAAGTGAGAAATAAGGCAAATTAAGAGAAGCATGGTGAATGAATAAAGAGAAGACATGTGGATCCTTATATAGGACAAGCCTTATAACTACCAATTAATACGAGCAAAAAGAATAGAAATAAGAAACGACACACGATACAACACGCATTTAAAACAATAAGTTTTATTTTCATAAAGCTATTAGCACACCTTTTCTTATGCAAAATTCAAAAATGGAATATAAATTACTAAATAAAAATTGGAAATTTAAAGTTTATATCATAATAATATATTTGTAGAAAACTTGGGAGAATTTGATCAAAATGCATTCCTTACAACAACATCTATAGCAACCACACAATATAGCAAAATACACATAACATACACAGGACATAGGGACCTTTGGCAAAGGTCACTGGGATAAAAAAGGTGAGGGCTCCTAAACGGGTGGATAAAATCCGAGCGGGAAAACTAACCTTTTAGAAACACTAGGGATAAAAATACCCCAATCAAAATTGGAAAAAAAACTTGTGTTAGAAATTCTGTTTTTAAACTAGAAAACACTTGCAACACCTCGAAGGGGGAAACACAAACGAATAAAATACCTTTTAATTTTTTGGACTAAGTAGGGGGGAGGGGACATCTGTCTGGTGCCCCCCCCCCCCAAAAAAAACAAAGTAATTTGGCGGTAAAACTTAGAGAGGTAGATTCTAAGGGAAGAAAAGCTTCGAAAAGGTCAGTCAGTTATTTGCTCGATTTTTGCAGAATATTACATCATAATTGTAATTATTTGCAGTATGTATACTTAATTACTAGAATCGTTTAATATGTAGAATTACCTCCGTAGTGGTTAGTTTACATGTGTATTTGAGAAATGGGCTTGAGTTTTACGTAGAGAATTGTGTAGATTGTTAGCTTGTGGTCAGAATTAATTTTGTAATTCGCTGTTAGATTACTTCGTAGTAAACTAGTGCATTTATTAATGTGTTATGTTAGAATTTACACATACTTGAACTGTGAATTCGGAATGGTTGAAGTATGTAAGATTAGTTACTATGGACGTATGAATATATCAGAGCGTGGATATTTGAATATTTGCGTACCTTGTACGAGTTGTAATGTAAAGAAATGCGCCTGATTATTGTGACATTGTTTAGCATAATGGGATTAGGAGTATGTACTGATGTGAAGCAATATATTTTTTATGTATAAGAAGTAATTGATGCCGTGCTTTTATTATGACGTTGTTTACCATACAAGAACGTATGAGTATTTCGATTTGAATGAATGCGTAACCGAAGAAATTTAATAGCCGTTATCTGATGATAGGCTGGGTGTAGTGTGAGATGAGAGGGCTAAGGAAAAATATTATACCGTCCTTTTGTTTTCACAGGAAGCTTTCTAGGGGACAGAACTTCCGGTTCAGTTGAGTCCCGAGTCTTCAAGAGGTGGAGACGGAAGTAATACTAGCAGAGCAGTCGGAGTCGACAAAGGTCTAGTCGGTGAGAGAACGTGGATAGAAGGGGAGGAGGAGGAAAAGTAGTCTGGAGGAGAAAGTAGAGGACGAGGAGAAGGAGTATAGAGAAGTCGAGAAGGAGGAGAAGGAGTATAGAGAAGTCGAGGAGGAGGAGATGGAATTTGGAGAAGGTCGGGGAGGAAGAAGAAGGAATTGGAGAGATATGGGAGAGAAGAATACACAGATGAGTAGAATACAAGGACAGGTGGAAATCTATCTCACACTACTAATCAAGTGATGCAATAGGCTATTAAAGGGTCAAGCAGAAGGAGTGTACTTGGGAAATTTGAATCATTTGACTATTGAATTGTTATTAAATTGTTATTCATTGAATTTCACCCTTTTTGTATATTTAATCACTTAACCGACGGCATTGCTGACTGGGGGCTCGGAGCTTTACATCTATCTTTCACTAATTCAACTTCCAACCAAAATTGAGCCTGGGTGGGACTTCTACAATAGTTTAAATAAAATATTGGGAGCACCCCACCTCAATCCGCCACAACCAAATGCTCACAGTGGGGGCATCCTTCACAATCATCCATTTATTATCACAACCAACCACGCTTCAACCATGAGGGAAACTCTGCACTGAGAGTAGATTAGGCCTATAAAATTAGATCCAATATGTAAATATTTGGTGGAAAAGTAGCCAATGGGACTGTCCAATTGTTTGCAACTTTACTCACCTTGAAACAAACGCCAAGCGGCTGCCATGCAAATTTAGTCCTAGGTGGACAGACACCCTTAACAACCTGAACTTAATCTCAGCCCACAATTTCAATGCTAATATTTTTGTTCATTTCTCGAGATAATTTGACAACATTTTGGGGGGCCCCGAGTGGCCGATAGGTCTAAAGCGCTCTCCGTTACGGATCACTGCCATCTCACCTCTGTCTGCGTGGGTTCGAGTCTAAGATTCGGCGAATGTGGATAGGTGAGAAAGCTTGCCAGTAGCTTCTCGTGGGTCGGTGGTTCTTTCCGTGGATTTCCCGGTTTCTTCCTCCACCATTAATACTGGCCGCCATATATAGCCTATCGTGTGCTGAAAAATGGCGTTAAGCCCCACAACAACAACAACAACAACAATATTTTGGCACCAAATACATTTTTGAAATCTATTCTTCGAATGCATTAGCTGGGTAGAAATTAATTCTTGAGAAAGAAAATCGCTCTACTGTTGACTCACATGGTCGAACCTTTTCCTCATAGGTACAAAGCTGATCAGACCTATTCTTCAGTTTAACTAGATCAGAATGTCTGAGCCCATCTAATGCTTTATCCTCGGAGGATGAAACTTCTATTGGCCTACGCTTTAATTTGAATATAATTACAATCATAGAACTTGATTTGTTAAAAGATGCTGTTATCATTTTGGTAAATTAAAATGTTTTTGATCCATAAGATTTCAAATGTGTAGAGAAAAAAAAAATATACATTGTAAATTAATTCTAACGGTTACGTGTACCTTTATCATATTAATATAATTACAGATAGGAAATGAATAAAACGATTTATTTTTAAGTATTTCAGACTTGTCCAATCAATTAAATAAGTTCAAAACATTCACAGCACCTTAACTACGTACTCACCAGGAACATCAATGGCCACTATAGATGTAATATAATATCATTATGATGCATCAATGGCCACTATGGATGTAATACATTATCAATATCCTATATCAATGGCCACTATAGATGTAATACATTTTCATTATTATATGCAGACATCTACGCAAGTATTCTCCTGTATAATTAAGGGGCTTTTTGAAACAAGTGTTGAAATGAGTTGGAGTGGGCATTTTAGACAAGTTTTAGAAATTAACAGAGCATTAAATATTCGTTCTAGTGGCAGTTGATTAAATTTCATTTATTAGCAATTACGATAATGTAATCAAGGTATTCCTTTGTAGTAGAATTCATCAGTTTGTCCTGTAATGATTGAAAGTAACATGACCCAAAATAGATGAGTGAATGATCAAATTGGGTAACAAATCTTCAACTCCGAGGCCTTCTCTTAAACCACTAATACTGATGGACCCTTAATATTCTTCAAGTATTATACTAATTTGAGCTTCGTGCTAAAAGGTCTGGAGAACATGGGACCGGATCATCACAAGACTAGTCTAGATTTAAATACCAAGATCTCTCACAAACCTGAATCCGAACTTCCAAGCTTCATCTTAAAACAGAATCCTGGACAAGTCTCTGTGTTGACTCCGGCATTTTTGTCGAAGGGGTCCTTGCAGTTTGTGTCCAAAGGTGTGCATTTGTAACAATGAGTAGCACTTGCTGCAACAACACAATTATGATTACGAAAATGCACGAACATTTCAACAGACTATTTCTAAAAATATGGAGGAAAATAAGAAAGATCATACATAGAAAGTAGTGTAAATCAAATTTGTTGTCTTGAATTTTTACACACACACACACACACACACACACATACATACCGACTCTAAGAAGTACATAATCTAAACAATGAATAATTTGTAGGAAAATCAATTTAATCAGTCAGATAAATCAAATTTAAATCAAGAAATAATGTAATTCTTTATTTATACTAAATAAAAATACCGTATGTATTTATTTAGATTATCACTTGAATAAGACATTACATAACACGATTATGGACGGATAATTTTAATGACAGTAATGATAAAGCTTCAGCTGAGAAATACGCTGTCTTAAATAACCTGCGTAACGAATACACCAATGAAAAAGTTGTGCAGTACCTGATTGAATAGAAATAACAGTCCCCAATAAAATAATGTAAGTGACGCTAAATGTTGCCATTACGTGACCCTAACCTCAAAGATTTCACTACCCTAACGTAGTTCTGATTCTCTCTGTGTCCTTCTTCACTGTCAGTTGTGGTAAAGACTGCCGCATACGGCTGTTTTGAATGAATAAGGTTAAACAAAGTTCACACTATGTAAAAATAACGATGGAGTAAGTCGCCATGTTTAGGGATTGGTGGATGAATAAGAGGTTACTTAAAGGTCACACGATACAGACCACTTCTATTTTATACATGAGAGAATCCAAGAGATTTTGCATGAACACGAATGTTAAGGTGTGTCTGTAATGACTACTTGTTATGATATACCTATCAAAAACTCAACTCGCAAAATACATGACCCAAGCACAGTTCAATATGCGTAGTTGTAGCTTTAAAGATACTTTTGAAGATATTAGGAGATTACACTTGCTCCCAGAACGGAGAAAAAAAAATTCTTGTTTTCCGAATGAGACGTATTCCTAAACAAAGACCAGACAAACAAAACTGCTTACACCATCATTCTGAAGGCCATGGTGTGCATTACATTTGCTATTGCCTGATATATTTGAGAGAGCAATCAAGATCATACAAAGTGAATCTGTCTACCATTAAATCTACCTGACACTTTATTTTGCTAATTATCTGTCTTATCAAAACATTGGTAAGTGTGAACTAATTTCAACTTCTCACCGCACTCCGACACCCGATGTATTGTCAAAGTACATTAATAAATATGGTCTGTAGTCATCCCAGTCGGTCACTTAACATACGAAAATAGATCACCCCACTGAATCTTTCACTATATAAAAGCATTTATAAGATTAGATCGTGGCCCCGGGTTGCTCGAGTGGTCTTAAGCGCCCCATCACTGCCATTTCAGCACTGACCGCGGGGGTTTAAATCTCGGGCTTGGCCAATGTAAATTTTGGAGAAAGCTTGCCGGTAGATTCGCGTGGGTTGGTGAATGTTTTCTCGGGTTCTTCCTCCACCAGTTATACTGGCCGCCATATATAGCCTACCATGCGCTGAAAAATGGCGTTAAGCTCAAACAACAGCAACAATAACAACAACAGCAACAACAACAACAACAGCATCAAAGCATATCTAGCATGTATTTTCCTTCATGGAATTGATATTAACTAAATTAGTATAATTTAAGGTAAAGACTATATATATATATATATATATATATATATATATATATATATATATATATATATATATATATATATATATATATATATAAGAAATCATATTGAAATTATAATATATAATTGTCACACCAATGCTGGTGGATATCATTAAAATTTTAAAGAATCTAGTTTAAGTTTGTTTAAAAATTTGAACAGCTCACAATAGAATTAACATATATGCATATCACATCAATCTTGGAGTGTATCATTAAGGACTTTAAAAGAATCTAATCTATTTCTAGAAAATTTCAGCAAGTACAATCTAATCAAATGATAAACGTATCTTATCGATGTATGAAATCATGATCAGAACGTTTACAAAAATCTAAAGTATTTAAAATGTGAACGATCTAGCGAAACTCTAACAAAAAGCAGGACGCTATTGGTGTTACAACTCTGATGACAAAAAAAACCCCCCACTATTTTATATAATGTTAGTAGTAATAGGGGGAGACCCCTATTACTACTAATGTTTTAACACAGATTGTAGCATGCTAATACAAAGTGCAACAGCGAAACATTGAGTATGGTATAAACACATGAGATAGATTTTGCACTGACACTTTCGACTATTGACCAATATCAATAGCATATTTCCAGGCCGCTTTAAACGTTTTCAGTTCTCAAATCGGCATCATGTATGAATCTGATCAGAGCCTGCACTTTCTCCGTAAGTTTCAGCTAGTAAAATAGATCAGTCCACACTGGTTTTTATAGCAAAATGTAGTACCCAGTAAAATAGATCTTGTACTTGCTGACACGTGTTGTTTCAGTAGATTTATATTTATCATCACAGCTAATACGATAATGCATAATACATATTATTAATGAGAGATCACTGACACATAAAGTTTAATACAGTGAATTATGACCAAAAGGGATCAACAGAGTGCAGAAGGAGAATCGGAAGAGGTATTAGGGGCTAAAATCTGAATGACTATTTAGTACTTTTTGTTTTCATTACTTTGTCATTTTGAGAAGATAATCTTGGTGTAGTTGTCCGTAAAGGAACAGACATTGCAAATTCGCGAGTATCACTATCGATGCCAACTGCATTGACCTGAAGAAGATTTTCTGACCAAACACGATTGTGGTATTTGATAGTTTCACAGTTAAACAATAACCTATCCGTGTCAATCATACGTCATAGTATTTTAACTTCTAGGTCATAATAGCAAAACACATACATGACAATCTTTCAGATATCTAATATACACATGCTCGAGTAGCTAGGCTTAAAATAATTCACTTTTGCTCGATTTTTCCACTGCCAGTAGATTTTCACTGAATATTTGACAAGTTTTGAAAGCAGACGTTTTTGAGAGTTTCTGCAGTCTCTTCTTAGCCTGAACCACGGTCTTGTCGAAATGCCTATGATCGTTCTCCATTATCTCACATGGTATAACTCGATAATCATAATTAAGTCTGTAATACGCAACAATTGTGAAGTTTGGTAACATATTGAAAATGAAAATTTGCAAAAATTTTAATGATACTTTTGAGCTTATTAAATATATTGTGGCGTGTCATCATACATGTATATAGTTATCTGGCGTGGTTTAAACCAAACCATTCACTGAGCCGGGATACTCGCATTATGTTCTCTCCGTACAACCCTCCATACTGCAAATACCCTATTGGTACTGTTCATTATTTAATTCTACTTACATTTAATTCAGTATATTACCTGCAGCTGGCGAATTACTTTGTTTGCCTTTTCGGTGTACCAAGGACGGTTGCATTTGCCTCCATTTCGGTTTGAAGCCAATTAGGTTACCATTCGGGTTATGTCCCCTTGCCATATGGGCTATGTTACCAAGCGCGAGATCCAAACGCATTTAGTTTGTTTGGTTTCCGGTCGTTAAGTTTCTATGGGTATAAATTGAAGCATTCTGAGCGTTACAGCAGTATCCTTGGCCATCCATCAATAAAGACCTATAAGCTAGAGTCTCCGTCATTTGCCAGAAGATAGTGCCAGCGCCAGAGTTGCATCAATAATAAAAGTGATTACATGTACCATAAATTCTCATTCTGAGTTAAGATCGTCCGCTTACCTGGCGAAGTAAACCCGAATACCATTGTAGTTACACCCAGTTTGCAAGTTTCTCCACATTCCGGTTGCCTGGCGAAGTAAACCCGAATACCATTGTAGTTACACCCAGTTTGCAAGTTTCTCCCCATTCCGGTTGGGGACTTATCTAAATTTACCAATCTATGGAATGAGTGGCCACATTATAGCCATTTTTATAGGTTTTTAGCTATAAGGGTGTGTGTTTATGTTCCCTTTCTACTATAGGTTTTAAGACATAAGGGTGTATTATTTATGTTACCTTTCTACTATAGGTTTTAAGCGATAATGGTGCATTGTTTGTTACCTTTCTGCTATGGGTTTTAAGCTATAATGGTGTATTGTTTACGTTACCTTTCCACAGTCTATCTGACTGTCAGTTTACCTGTATTTCATATACTACAGTTCTTGTTGGGAAAGTGATATTTTTGTTGCAATTAATTATTCATTAACTTAACTTGGTAAGTAGTTATTTGTTGAGTTATCTTTACCTAAATTTATAATTCATAGACTCATTTCTTTTTCTCCCTTTCATTGCATAACTAATTTGCATTCATACATTAGCATTTTACAATACTCTCGCGCATTGTGCTCCTGATATTCTTAATCTATTATTTCATCTCTCTCTCTCTCTCTCTCTCTCTCTCTCTCACGTAAGCTTTTCCACATTTGCAATATTACACAGAACTCTGCATTTAAATTAGAATTATCATACCAACTTGGATGTAGTGTTATTATTTCCATATACGTATCAGTTCGGTCAGAGTTTCCATCAAGTAATCCAAACGGAAGCAACTCCATCGTCGACCACCCACGTTACAATATATTAATATTTTAATATTGGTATGGTGTTGATTATATATTTAACTTTAGGTACATGACTATATTGTATGTATTTGTTCTTCATTATTGTGATTTGTAGTGATCTTCTATAACAAAATAATATGTAATTATTTTTTTAGTCTATGGGTATAGATTATAGTTTTACAGATATTAAGCTAGAAATGGTGTTGAGAAGTTAAATTCAACTTATATATTGAACCTGTTGACACGTTTGGGGATAATTTCTCACTGGCTGATGGGGTCAGGTGGGGTCTTAGAAAATTACGTTATTTCGTATTGGATGGGTTAGGTCACATGAAGAAGTATTTTGAAATATAAGATTGATTAGCAAGATCTGTTTGGGGTATACAGCGACAGCTTGATGTAATAGACTTTTGATTTTTTTTATAAAAAGAGAAATGTGCTATCAGATTCTTTCCTATCTTGGATTCATTCCTATTTCTGATTCTTGTTTGATATATGATATTCATTCGGAACATTCCATTATTTTGGACTTCACTAGAACTTTTAAGGATTATTTTGGATTAAATTCATAAAACTATAAGTTCCTCTTATTAAATTTTCATTTTTTAACTTTGATAATTAAATTATTTGCTAAGTTGAACAAAACTTCATCATTTTGCTTCTTTCTGGTAGTTATGTTATGGCCATAAAGTCGTAACATTATAAACGAAAAATCACGTCATGGAATAAATTTAATACGTACATTTGAAAAGTGAATTTAGTTGCATTGAATTCAGAATGTAGATTTGTTCATTTTGTTAGTCACAATGCTGAACAGTTCATTAATTTGTGAATATCTTCACAAACTGCTGCTTCCCGTGTTGCGCCGGCGCCTTACGACGACGCTGGAGTGTCCTCTCCAGTAGGGCTACGAAGCCTGGGCAGGGTAGTATGGAGAATCAGCTGTTGCCCATGCAGCAGATCCCCACTCTCCACGCAGCTTGTGTTCCCAAGGGAACGACGAATGCCGATACAACTTGGCACCAACGGCGTCGCAGGAGTTGCCGGAATGACATTGGAGTCAATGTCAGACAGCCTTAGGAGTTCCGTCTCCGGATTCTCTGTCGGGTTTTATTCCCTTAGCCTTTTCCATGAGTGGGTATAGTCGCAAGGCAGTGGAGGTTTGTGATCAGAGTTTTCCTTCTCCTAGATGAGCTACCATGCAAGGTTTACGAGCCCCATCTACCCGAAGCCACTGGTTTTAAGGCGCCAGTGGCCCGCCTTCACCACTTCTCCTGTTAGTTGAAACATGGTCCGCCGGACTTAGAAGCTAAGCCACTCGTGAAGGCTAGGAGCTGGATTTTAGTAGACGGAGGCGATCAGAGACTTAAGCCGTATGGGGCATTTCTGGAGGAGTGGGGCGCTTGTATTCCGCTCCAACCCCGGCAATGTCAACCTTGGACCTCAATTCGCAAAAATACCGACTGGTATGAGGGCAACTGGGAGGAGATGGAGCCCGCGACTGAGGTGAAGAGGAAAGCCCTCCTGGCTTACAAGGCTGCGCCTAGCCCTAGTACACTGCAAGCCCTTAGGATTGCCAGGAACAACGCCCAGCGGACCACCCGCCACTGTGCCAACACCTACTGGCTGAACCTCTGCACCAGTATACAGACCGCTGCCGACACCGGGTATGCAAGAGGCATGTACGAGGGTATTAAGAAGGCGACAGGCCCCCCAACCTCCAAGACCACCCCCCTCAAGTCCAAGACGGGCGAAGTCATCACAGACCAGGGGAAACAGCTGCAGAGCTGGGTTGAGCACTATCTCGAGATGTTTGAAACCCAAAACGTCGTCACTGACAACGCCATGAACGCCATCCCAGAACTGCCAGTCATGGAGTAGCTAGACACACTGCCCAACCTGGAAAAACTCATAAAAGCCATCGACTACATCGCTTGTGGGAAGGCCCCTGAGAGCGACGGCATCCCACCTGAAGTCCTCAAGAGCGGGAAACCATCACTACTCCAGCCCTTGCACGAACTCCTCTGCCTCTGCTGGGAACAGGGGCACATCCCCCAGGACATGAGAGACGCCAACATCGTCACATTGTACAAGAACAAAGGAGACCGTAGCGATTGCAACAACTGCCGGGGCATCTTCCTCCACAGCATCGTCGGAAAGGCTTTCGCTCGTGTCGCCCTGGTGAGCTTGCAGACCCTAGCCTTCCGCGCCTACCCAGAATCCCAGTGTGGATTCTGAGACAACCGGTTAACTGTAGACATGATCTTCTCACTACGCCAGCTGCAGGAGAAGTGTCGTGAGCAGCAGATGCCCCTCTACATCGCCTTCATAGACCTGACGAAGGCGTATGACCTGGTCAGCCGGAGCTGACTCTTCAGACTCCTGGAGAAGATCGGCTGCCCCCCAGGACTGCTCGCTGTCATCACGTCGTTCCATGAGAACATGCACAGCACAGTGTGCTTCATTGGCACAACATCGGAGGACTTCTCAGTCAGCAGTGGAGTGAAGCAAGGATGCGTCCTTGCGCCGACGCTCTTTGCCATCTTCTTCTCCAAGCTGGCAATGAAGCGAATTGACCCCAATGTAAAACTGATGTCGCATTACATTTTGTCTGATATACTTAGTATCAGTAATTTGATGTATCCAATTGACCAAGGAAAATTACTGGAACAAAGGACTAGGTTCGCTTTACCCTCAAAACACCCATAAAATACAGTAAAAATACATTTTAATGGATAGACATCTTTATCAGCAAATGTTACAATATCGATGAGAGCTCAAATTAATACCTTTGTGACGTCAAAGGCACGGGCCGACACATGACGTCACGGAGCCATATGGTAGTGGAATGGTGATAACCGTAACTTTAGCCCGAAATATACCTTTTGTGGTGATATTTAAATATCAAGGGCACGGACCGAGATATTTTGGCAAGTGATATTAAATGCTAACCATTTCAAAATGTGAAAAAAAACTAAGTTAGACCATAAGTTCTCTCTGTAATAAAAATAGCAATATTTTTCTGCATTGCTCTTCAGAAAATCATCCTAGGATCACAAAAGCAACTGAACGTTATAAATTTTTAATGCACATTTCAAAAACAACATGAGTATATAATGAAAATAAGGTTAAGAAATTTTAATGAACTAAACTGCATGTTTCAAGATATTCCATCCATATACTATGTCAGCGGAGACTTGCGAAGGTTAACTAAATCAATCGAGAATAATATTTATCAAGTTATGTGAAAAGACCGATCTGTTAAATAAATAATAACGAATCAGGTTTAAAGACTTAATAATGTTTACTTCCTTAATTATTATCAGCATGTTTTTGTTTCCTAATTTCATTGTGTTTGTTTATTAATATTGTCATTGTTGTGATGAGCTATCTACATGTAATATTGTAACGCGCAATATTATTATCAATGTTACATATATACCTAGGGCACCGATTTCATGCTTGTGTACCGCGTTCGCAACGCCAACCGACATCATTATTTTGATGAAGAGAAAATATCAAACTATATTTGCACATACAGAATTGTAACCTAGAGAGTGTGGAGAAGTGTAACATGTATAAAATATAATTAGGAAATAGCCCATTTACAGCTTAATCATATCATCAATTCCTCACCCACCTACCCACCACCACCCGCCGCCATTTACAAACCTAGGTTAAAGTATGTTATGGGTACGAAATTCCATACAGGTAAATATAAGGACCCTAGGTGTATTTTCTGCTTGTATTGGTCGCTTAAAATAGGTATCAGTAATGACTACGTCCATACTGCAAACCTAGTCAAGCGTTAGCGCGAGATGCATGTAGGGGGTTGGAGCATTTAAATTGGTGCGATTTAAAATTGAAATAGTACAATAGTAATAATAGAAAAAAATGTGTCTATTTACAGACATGTTTTAAACATTCATCTGTTGGGTATCACTGGATTTCCTTATTCTGAAAAGACCGAATGGGCTAATAATTCGCAGCACCCTCTTCCATCCAGTTCGAGCGTGTGTTGTCTGACAGACGCTTTAATCGGTCCCTCGCTTGCTTGAACATTAGAGTACAATATAATTATTCGAAAATCCACACATTCTTCTGTCACATTATTCACTTAACAAATTTAGCATCCGTGTAAAATATCGTCCACTCATCTGTTTCTTTTCTCCGCGTTTACCCTATTTTTCTGTCTGTTGACCCGTATATCGACACATTCGTTCAACTTGTTCACCGATATCTCTAAGCTAGTCCATCATTTCATTCGATTATATGTTTGAGTCTGTCTGGCCACTAGTTTCTTTATTCATCCGTTAGCCAAATGCCCTTCCGTTCGCTCTTTGCGGATTATGGTTTTCTTGCGTGCTCATATCATCGTCTGTTCATCAATCCTATTTCCCTCCATGTCGGTTCATTTCTCTGTCAGTTGCCCTTTTGTCCTATTGATGTCTTGTTGTGTTGTCTGCCATAAGTTTGTCTTGTCAAAACGTTTCTGATTGTGTCGTCTTCAAACAGAATATTTATTAAAAACGTTATACACCACCAATGCTTGCTTCATGTTTATACCCCTTCCCACCCTTACCCCCATTTTTTCACCTTAAACTAGGATCGTTAAGCTTTTATTCATATGAAGGAAACAGAAAAAAAGAAAGCTATACATTTGATTAGAAGAGTTGTTATTCTTCATCATAAACATATATCTGCTTCCGTACAACCGTACAATGTATGTACAACAATTGTATATTTTAAACACACTTACTAAATGTCGCACTGATTGCTTTATATTTGGTAGAACATTCAGGTTCAGCACAAATATGAAAAAGGAGTCAATACCGTACGTTATTTAAGAATGCAGCGCAAATTAAAGAAAACATAATATATTATTTTGGTGCATTAATATTATCTCCATCAAACAATGTATGTTTATATGCGTGTGCATTTGTGTAGGTATTCTACCGAAAACAGGTGCGTATGTGTTACAGACTATATATCCTTAACCATACACAGCCCTTAATGCCAAAGTAAGGGGCAATAAGGCCTAAACGGTACAGGAATTTTTTTTTATTTTAAAAATATGCTTAGGGCATTTTCTAACCTTACCCCCTTTACCCACTACTACTGTGTAAGTTTACATACATAATAGTTTTCACCAATAATTTTTAGACATAAATATAATTAACATAACAGTAACAATGAAGATGATTTACATTGTTTGATATGACAAGGTCTGATATGAAGGCGAAGAACGTTACTTTTATTTTGCCTATAGTAGTAATTTCTATATCTTTAACTATTCTACACATAACAATGCTAATAAACTACATTTACTAAAATAGATCTTTAGTTTAAATTTAATAATTTCACCAATAAAATATTTGCCGTTGACAAACGAGAACAGTCGGTATCTGGTGCAACAAGCATTATAATGAATGACAAAAAGTTCACCATATTTAAGAAAGATTTTGAATAATATAGCGAGTAAGAAATGTATCAGTGTTGATAAATATAAACCCTAAAGAGAATATAATAGTCATCCTCTTTCACATTGATCTATACATTAAATACATAAACAAATATGTCGCTCATAACGTTGAGGGCGTCATTGGATGTTTTCTGCTCTATATGTCGTCGTCGACTATTTGCATCAGAAACACGGTCAAGTCTGATACTCATGTAGCAACCATACAGTAGACACAGTCGGATAAATATTAAAATCTGAAAGAAGGCCATATTGAATCAAAAGTGAGTCTAGTCTTTTAACCTGATGACAATGTATGTTACAGATGTGATGGGTTAGTTCATAACTTTATCACTCACATGGCAATGATGCCCAGCTGTTTGATCTGTATCACTAATTGGATTTTGACAAATGCAACACTCTTTAGCTAAAATAAAATTTACTTCCTATTCCTTAGTCTCTTATGTTCTATCTTCTCTAATATCTTGTCTATTTTTTTTTTCTTTCAATAGATATTCAAACAATGTTGACTGCATCTCAGTTAATTATTGTAGGTTTTGTACACCTTTAGTCAATTCAAACAATTTTGACTGCATCTCAGTTAATTATTGTAGGTTTTGTACACCTTTAGTCAATCCAAACAATTTTGACTGCATCTCAGTTAATTATTGTAGGTTTTGTATACCTTTAGTCAATCCAAACAATTTTGACTGCATCTCAGTTAATTATTGTAGGTTTTGTACACCTTTAGTCAATCCAAACAATTTTGACTGCATCTCAGTTAATTATTGTAGGTTTTGTACACCTTTAGTCAATCCAAACAATTTTGACTGCATCTCAGATAATTATTGTAGGTTTTGTACACCTTTAGTCAATCCAATCAATTTTGACTGCATCTCAGTTAATTATTGTAGGTTTTGTACACCTTTAGTCAATCCAAACAATTTTGACTGCATCTCAGTTAATTATTGTAGGTTTTGTATACCTTTAATCAATCCAAACAACTTTATACCCAAAACTGCATATTTTCCTCAGAGAGTTATTGTAGATTTTATATACCTTTAATGAATCGAAACAACTGTGCAACCAAAACTGCAAATCTCCAACAACGTGATGAGACTTTCATTATGCGGTATTAGAAGAGCATGAATCAAGTTTTTTTAGAATCTCAATAAATCTCAAACTATGCTCGTAATCGTTTTTACCAATAATATTAATTTCCCAGGCTTTGGTAATTCCACTAATTTGTGTTTCCGATATTTAATGAATTAAGAGTTTAATGTTAATACATTGGAAACATCTGTCTACCTAAAGTTTGAACTTGAAGTAAAATTGTTAATGTTTAATGTTATGGACAATTCAACGTATCTCGAAGTAGCTAACGGAGAATAAACGAAAGTATGAATTTTAAATTTGTTTACCTTTCTTACATTATATCAAAAAGCAACATCTCAAGATATGTTCTAGGCTCAGAGGAATTTACTCCAACAAATCATTCCATTAAAATACACTTAATGTTTTATTTGAAAGAGTAAAGTTTGCCATACTTCCAAATTGAGGACTAGTTGTGTCAGTTTGACCACTAAAAGCATCTTATACATTTTGACTTGTGAACATAAATACCATTTCATAACATGACTTTGAAACCTTATGTTAGAAACAAAAACGATAACACATTATATTTTTCATAAATTATTGGAATACATCACTTGATTTTGAACTCCTATGCTTAATTTCGCTTTCAGTTATGACAATGATCTTCAATCTTATTTGACATATTTTGTTGTGGTGAATCATTTCGTAGTTGTAGTTAACGGTATAAGTTTTACAACAAATATCACAAGTGTCTTTATCCTTTTCTTCTCATCTTAATCTCTTTGCAAGTTTATGATTTCATCTGCATCGAGTCTGCCTTCGTGTCATCAACAGCAGTAGCGTCGATGTTTTATCCATTCTTAAATTCGATTAGGGATATTATCCACAACAAATTTTAAAATCAAGTTTAAACCTTTGCTGCTCTGACAGTGTTGTGTGCTATCGTTCATCTTCAAGTCTGGTTTATAATTGCTCTTCAATTGTCCGTAGCCAATCATTTTCAAGTAGAACAACTGGGTGACCAAGGTTTATGTTCTGCCTATGAATCATTTGATTTATCCCAATGACGAAGCTGTACGCCACAGGCAAAGCATGTAGAACAATCACCTTGCCCTGCATAGTAAAATCCGGCCTTTGTCAACGAATATTTGTCAGGTGTTATTTACCAGGGCTAGTTTATGAGTCTTATAAGTCTATCTCCACAATATAACATATCATCTAGCGAAAATTTGAATATTTCAAACATAGTAGCAATGACAGAATATATCAACAGTCTGAATTTCTCTCTGGCAATGGTTTAATGAGTTGTATACTCACGTGCAAAATACATAATGTCTCAAATTGTTGCTCCCAGGCAACAAATATTTATTTTGTTCCTTCTTTTAACAATTAACGAATACTTCTCATTCAGAAAACAAGTAGCATTTATACGTTCTGGTAGCCAGTGTATTTCACTAAATTCCTCAAAACAATGTTTACGACTAATTAAACCATTTTGCGCTTTTGATCCTGTCTTTTGATTGTAATGCCATTGCATAAAGAGTATTGATAGATTTATTATAACAATTGTCAACTAAAACCACACCTGTTCAAATGCGAGTAAACCTAATTCATATGTTTATGTCTGTAAAAGCTCATTATAGCCTGTGCTGAATTGTTGTTTTAAATCATGCCAACGTTAAATAAATCGTATCTTATCTAATCCCATCTTATGCAACATCTCTAGGATTCACAGATCCATAAAATGTTGGTCAAAGGTATAGTGTGATCTTTGTTTGACCCCGGAAATCCATCAGTTCATCATTCCCTCAATATGGCGGCTTACCCTCGCGGCAATTTACTTTGTATGACCTTTGCTTAACAACATTCGGTCAAAACAGCCGATTACTCCTGCGGAAGTTTTCTACTACTATTATTATTTGTGCTAGTTAGACTTTACCTGTTTGTACGTAAATTTGACCCCAACCATAATAGCCTGAAGACGATTTACAAATGTGAATAAAATAAAGTTTTCATATATTGTCCCTACCCGGAGCAAAACCGTCAAAATGGTAGTACAGATATCAAAGAGAATACAATGTCACCTGATTGTTAACTGGATGCAGTCTCCATCTGGGATCTTCATTCCAACCATGCTATCTTCTCTGAGTATAATATTGAAAACAAATTGTACATTACAATGCAATGACTTTTGTTGACTTAAAAATATAGCATTACAACATCTGGAGTTTGTTGATCAAACAAAATTGTACATTTGTGACATTTGAATGGAGTGTTGCGCCCACTAAAGAACAATGATTCAGGAAACGCTTAATACGACTAAGGATAGTCTGACTGTTAAAAATCTATGTATACCGATTTTACCAAGAAATGTTATTGATTTTTTCTTGCGTTAGTGTATCTAGCATTACTACTACTACTACTACAACTACTACTACTGGTAATAATAATAATAATAATAATAATAATAATGAGATTGTTCATTGTTCTAGCTGAGAGTTTACTCAGCAGGTGCATTTCTAAAACAATATGCGTTAAATTAAAATATAATGCAATCAAATCACGAAAAGTATCAATACGCAAAATATTTCGTGAGATATGTTTTCATATGTCCCAGACCGCTACGGTGGCCTAAGTATTTGGAGCGTCCGCCTCAGATGCGGGACGTCGCTGATTCGAACCCCAGTCTAGTTATACCAAAGACCTATAAAAATGGTACCAGCAGCTGTCTTGCTTGACGCTTAGCATTAAAAGGTTAGTGTTAGGACTGGTGGGCCTGGTGTCAGGTTAATGTGATTGGGTGGGACATGATACTACATGTCTGCGGCATGATGACCCAGTGCTGGACATCACTATAAACTGCCACACTGCAGACATTGTAGCGATATGACTGAACAATTTTTAACGTTACGTCAAAATTCCAAATCACACACACACACACACACACACACACACACACACACACACACACACACACACATGCCCCTCTGGGACCAGCAACGATACAGGTGTTATCCATTCATCTGTCTATAAACATTACCGTTTGAGAAATGTTCATGAAACATTGACCTTAAACATATTGTAACTAGACGGTGTATCATTTACAATATCAAGGTCATCCTGCCTTAGGCTTGTAGTCACGTCTTTGAAAAATGTAATTATGTTACGTGTGCATTGATTAACTCTCAAACAACCAAAGAAATTGTCCAGACACTTTGACATTAACATTTTATAAATAGTAACTTGACAGTGTTTCTGGTATTAATATCATATCTTTGCCTCAAGGTGAAGGTCACAACAAGGGGTAATGTAAGTAACTGCCGTCTTTTCTTATGAATGCTTTCACTTTTAACCTTCGCATATCATTTGATTAAGTAATACCCTGGTCGAGGCCTTATCATATATTAGTAACGATTATTGTTCAAAGGTCATTAGTATGAGAAAGATAACGAGGTAGGCGTATAATGTAACATTTGCATTATTTTGGTATTAAAGTGTTCTTGGTAATCTTAAGATTCATGGTCGTGTCGCGTTTTTCTTTCCCCGCTTGAAGTTCCGCCTTAAAGTGCTAATGTACGATTTCTGTGACTTACAATGACAAAATTGTTAATTATAGAGCTTCAGAAAAAAAAAAAATAAAAATGCCGCAGTTGAATGAAGGTAAAGTAATACACATCCATCAATATATAAAGCAGTGCAATTGTCTGACCCGCTAACTAGTGTAAGTTTGCGACAATACTCAGTTAAAAATAAAATTTAAAACTACTTGCGCACTTCGCCAGTATATTATTTTGCATCAAACTTTAATAGAACGCTAGAGCAGTGGACGTAGAAGATATTAATATGAAATCATTTTCGAAAGATAAATACTGACACAAATCTACTACGCATTCAATACAACATGTTTTTTGAAAGGCAATACAAATATTTCACGAGAAGAAAAATCATCATTGTACAATACTGGATACGGATAGTGAGTAGGTGGCCGTCATTGCAAATCGGTCATAAGATTTCATAGGAAAGTGCAGTACCACTTCATAAACGTATAGAACCTATTTGTAGAATCTTTATGTTTTTTCTTTTCAGTTGAAGAAATGAAGTGAATCTTAGGCACCATTCGGGTGAAGCACTACAAACAATAAACTTTGCACTACAGTAAATTTTTGAAATCTAGAAGTGTTGTAATAATTCAGTATATTTCTTTTGTTAAGATTTCAGTATTTTAAATTTTGGACATGTGGTCAAGCAAATGTGTTCTGTTTAGACTAATAATTCAAGTGATGACTAGTATTAGAATGATTCATGTTCAAGTTACAACAGCTGTACCTTGTTACAAGGAATGTTAATACTCTAACGGTCTCGGTTGTAACCAATCATTTAAAGTTTGTCACCAGTAGCTTAATTATTGCACTTTTCGTATACACCTTCAGGCTCCCTCTAAATTAATGAGAGATAAACAAACTAAAATTGGAAAAGCATAATAGTTCACCAAATTCTACCGATGATGATGATGATGATGATGATGATTGCTAGCACAGTCCCGTTTTCCTGTATTTCGGGTCAGGTTTGAAAACTTGGCAGGGCAGATCAAATCTGGTGTAACTTTCCTTGAATGTTTTATATGAGACGAAAGGAGAATTCCAAACTATAAAGCAATTTTATGAAACTATACATTGTCGACGAAAATAACATTTTAGAGATTATCCAATCATCATCATCATCGTTATTATCATCATCATCATCATCATCATCATCATCATTATTATTATTATTATTATTTTTATTATTATTATTATTATTATTTTGTTGCAAACATTACCTTACCCTCATATGCAAGGGTGATGGTAAATATAGGCTTACCTGCCTACCCGATCCGCCCTATGTCGAAATATGTGTCTTAGGTCAACAGAGAAACTCGAGTTATAGTTAATAGTACTTACGTTTTTGTCCTTACACAGCATATTAATATTTAACGTTAAGGTATGGAAATCAGGTTGCATGGATTTTTATCCTTGTACAAGGTCATTTTTCCTTACTGCACTGGAAAATACAATAAAGAAAACAGTTTTGTTGTCACCCATGCATCACATTTAACGTATCAATCAAACAGTTATCGGTCTACAAATGGACCAATAGTGGTGACATGAAAAGAAGACAAGTTAAGTCGAAACTAAACTTTAAGGTGTAGCTGTTTAGTAAAAATAAAATTTCAATTAATTTTATATAAAAAAACGAAAATATTAACAGTTGTAAGCTGTATTTTTTCTTTCGAAAATCTCCATTGCTGGCAAAAATATTAAGATTTGTCAAGCCTTTATTATTATTATTATTATTATTATTATTATTACTGCTGTAAAAATGATCATACTGTCATAGGCTAGGGAATGCGGGTATAAGGAGAGAAACAGACAAATTAGCGTTATAGTAGTAAATGAAAAGGCTGATTCTAGCGCAAAGGTCATTTTCACCCCCTCCCAACTCTCAGAACAAATATAAATTACTCTATCAGCGACCCTAAAATCCCACCCAAACAATTTACAAAAAAAACCAAAAGGCTGATTCTAGCGCAGATATATTTTGAGATTAAATGAGTCTCATCAGAAGGCAGGTAAAATTTCACTCAGTCACTGCGTGCTGAGCGTTCAAGGGGACCAGGTTGATCATAGGTAAGTGACATATTTTAAGTTTAGATAATATCATACTTTTCTTGATAATCTTTTTCATACTTACTGACCCTTATTGGTAAAATATCTGTTAACATACTATCAATAATACGGAACTCGCGTATTAAATCGTCCATATTATATTTTATACCACGCAAGTAAGATCGTATCTGATCAAGTAATTTTTTATAGGTGATAATAGCCGTTTTGCAATTATATTTTTTAGTTGCGAGTCTAGGTTCAATTTTTTTACACGCTGTTGAAAGAGAGACACCAACACCGGATAAAATTAACAAAAAGGGGTTTAATGATACTCCACTTGAAATTATACCAGAACTAGTCATTAACAACGGTAGATATGATATTATTAGAAGTATTTTGTTGTAGTATTTGTAACATTTTTTTATGCACCAAAGTTTTTTGTGATAATATTTGTAATATTGTATGAGTGCGTCCACATCTTGTTTTGGAATATCTTCTGAAATATGATTGAAATCAACTATACTTTTTTTCATTATAATATTTTATTTACATAATCCCCAGGTTTGATTAAGTAATTAGTTGAGTTACAAATTCCAAACACCACCAATAATTAGCTGAGGCCATAGATATATCAGACGATTCCAGAGTAAACATTACCTCAGAATCTTTACCTATCAGTACAGATAAAGTTTTAGAAAAATTACCAGTTGACGGAGATGTGGTGGATATTTCAAAATCTGCAGCGCTAAGTACGGAGATCCTATATACACCAGCTACTTCTGCGGCATATTTGATAATTTTATTTTCTGGCGTCCACGTATCAGAGCCAGATGCAACTACATATACAATATTTTTAATCTGCTGATGAGGAATTTTAACCAAATTAGTTTTTTTTAACAATATCAGGGATTCCACTAATAATATTAACGAGTTTTGTATCGATATCAACGAGTTTTATGTCGACAGTTGGTGGATTTCCAAAAAATTCATTAAGGGTTCTGTTTACGTTTCTGCGAAAAATTTGAAAAGTTTGGACGTGACCGGCATAATCAGTTTTGAACGCGGTAATTTCATTGTTTATTGGAGCTTCCTTATCATCAACGTATTTTTTATTAACTGCATCAAAATCTGTCTCTGGTGTTCTGAGGTTATTAATGCCATTATTGTTCATGTTGAGAAACGCACGCATCATACCACCATTGACCAACACATACTTTGATTCCTGATCATCAACGTATTTTTTTGTTGATGCGTCATTTTCATCAGTTGGGTTCTCAAGGTAGGTAATCTTTTTTTGTTTCATATCAACATTCCCATCAGGATTTCGTACAAGTACATCTGATAGTTTTATATTACTCGTCTTCAAGCGTCCTTGTTTGTCCTGGAAAATTACGACTTCATTTTCATCTACACTAGTAATATTTAGTAAATTATCAATTTCATTTTTGAGCTGATCAAGAGTTGCGTACTTGGATAAGTCACCTTGATATCCTTCTGTTGATATATCTCCGGCTAATGTTCCAAATTTTGTATAGTAACTCATTATCTTACTGTCTTACATAAAATTATCCACACTAGTATAATATTATCTAAAATGGCAAATCATCGATATTAAACTTTGATACAGAGAGACTGGTGAAGCATAAACATAACAATGAACTTCCTGATTGTCATTATCTTATTGTTGGACGAACTGGATCGGGAAAAACAAATTTGCTTATGAACTTGCTTCTTGCTGATAACTTTAACTACGATAAAGTTTATATTTACACGATCAATCCACAGCAAGATAAGTATGAGTTATTAAGCAGGTATAATGACAAGCTTCGTGATGATTTTGAGACTGGTGAAGATTTTTTCATAATTAGACAGCCAGAAGATCTTACTCCGGTTAACCAACTTGATGCAGATGAACATAAGATAGTGGTTTTTGATGATATTCCGCTAAATAACAAGGAAATGGAAAAAATAAGATCGTATTTCTCACTGTCACGTAACAAACTGTGTAATTCTGTTTATCTTGCTCAAGGATACTATAATGTTGATAGATTTATAAGGCGAAATACTGGTTGTTTTATATTATTTCCAGGACTGGACAATGTTGATGTTAGAAATATTGCGTACGAGCAATGCGGTGACGTAACCAAAGATAAATTTATCGAACTTTATCGTAATGCTACAAAGGACAAATACAACTTTTTCTTGTTCGATAAATTTACAAATGATCCAACTAAAATGTTTCGCTGTTGTATTGACACTTACTTACGGTAATTTTGTAAATTTTATAATAATAATAATGGACAAACGAGCAAAATATAGACAAAATATAGAAGATCTAAAAAAACTTGCTCAATCTCATGCATCATTTAAGCAAAAAGTACAGCAA
>JAECUM010031995.1:0-44330 GCA_016617855.1 Megalonaias nervosa
ATATATAACTTTCACTGAAGCAATTTTAGAGCATGCTGATGTGGTATTGGGTATGGGATGGGTGTAACCAAACTGATTCTAATCGATTTGAAAATATACAAAAGGAAGAAGCACAATTTGTAGCAGGACATACGAGAAATGTTAGCTCCAAATTTGTGTATACAGAATATGGCTGGCTACCTGTATAATTGTCTATAAAATTCCACAATCTTCTTACATTTCATAAAATGGTCAATTATTTCACACCAGTGTTTTTAAAAGAAATTATTCCACCAACGGTTGTTACACTAGGGGACAAGAGATATTCTTTACAAAACAGTATGAATTTTGAAGTACCATTTTACAGCTAACAAATCGGTCTTTAATAGATTCAACTACCTAATTATGGAACAATCTTCACCAAAATATAAGAAACTCCAAGTCAACATCTGTTTTTCTACAACAATTAGATAAAGACAAGAAAGTGCCATCCTCATGCTCAATAGATGAAAACTGTCTAGTACACATGCCACGCTGAGGAATAAATATTTGCTGCTTAAGGTCGATCTATATTGTTACGTGTAGACTCGTATAAATGTAACAAAAGAAAAGAGTGAAGTCAACAAGCTTCGTAAATTTTAATAAAATATTTTATTTCCCTAGAAAACAAGGTAAAAATATGAAATAGGACTTACGGTTTGTGAATATAGTCCAAAATTTAATCATAGAATTGAAAAATATAAGTCCTGTCACTAAACAGTTCTAATTGAATCCAGGTTCGAATCTCGATGAAATTCCAATATGGAAGGCGATGACGTCTTATGAGGTCGTTGTACTGATGGCAACAGATCCTCGTTGGATAACAATTTATAATGTTTCCCGTTTAGAATTCCAGAATAAATTTCCACTGAATGTCTTTGTCCCGGAATTTTCGAATAAAAAAGAGAACTTGTGTAGTTGTCTTGAGAATAAATTATTAAATTCCAAAAAATAGATGAACTTCAGAACAAGCTGGCATCAACAATAGAAACACCTTGAGCTCTGAGGTGTAAGAATACGACTGACTTAATTTCACTAAGATATCAGTATTAAACCCAACTCAAACGTCATTTCGACACTCATGATGAATCACATGATCACTTAATCATCAAACCGCGCAGAAAAAAATGCCTTTTAGCATGTATGCCAGACTAGCCCTATCTAAGAATCAGATTCTCACGCTGGAAATGAATTTAAAAATAAAACTGTTTACAATTCAGCTAACACGTGGGCCGAACATGACCTTGGTAATAGCCAATCATTTCCGTTTAGTGTTTACAAAACGTCTCAACTAAGGTGAGCTAAAAATACGGATAATGTAATACCTTTTACGTTCTATTCAGGTCAAAACAGAGAAATGAATTTTCCGAAAATAGTCAAATCTCGTGAAAATTATCATTACAATAAAATATAATGAAATAAAAATAAAATAAAAAGAATTTAAAACTAACACACAAGCAATTTAATTACATATACGTAACAATATTTAAACTGTATTGTTGCCAATCCATTGTATAATTGCACCGAATGAAAATCCAACAGTCTGCCACTATTTATTTGAATGTAAACTTACAATAATCCTCGAAACCTCCTAATGAATAACCTACTCAAAATTCTAGTTCATACTGACATCTACATAATTGATCTTTGTCCACGATACTCTTAATGACACAATTAATATTGAAGTGTTAAAGCAGACCCGACTTCGTCTCAGATGTACTAACCGCTTTTGAGCAAATAGATCAAGCAATACAGTTTAAGAAAGTAAAATTAAATGTGTTCTTATTTCTTTATTATCATTGCCGTGGTTTTTAATTCTTGGGCACTGTTATTGTTATTAGTATTAATATTTTCTACATGCGATTTCCTTCTGTTTTTTTCTCCCCCGATCATTTGACTAAGCAATGTACATCTATGTATGTATAAAGTATTCATGTTCATGCAAACATGTATATGTGCAGATATGCATAATTATGCATGTGTGTCTGCATGTATATGTATGTATATGTAAGGGTATCTATGGCTGTATACATGTGTACTATGTGTATGTTTTTGCATATGCATATATAGGTATGTTTATGTCTATATATCTGGATGCATAGATGTTTACATGTATTCGAAGCTAAGATGCTACAAATCTAATATGATTAAATTTATTCTTTCTGTAATGCCAGTAAAAGGTTCAACAATGTAAGAACGGGCAATATATTTGAATATATGTACCTGTAAATTTGTGTGTGACCTGTTCTCACATTATTCCTCACTTTTTTTTATTCTTTCGTAATTCTGCTCCTCAAACCATGATTACTTCAGATCAACATAGTTGTTACACTCAATCAAGTATCATGCCAACTGATGCATGAAATAGTATGCGTTATGTATAGGTTAGGGGAATTGCTAGTCTAAGTTGGAAGATCTTGGGCCAAACACTCTTTGCTTTCCTAATGTATGCAATAAAACATGTTTAAAGCAAAAGAAATTGTTTTGATTATCTTCGATAGCTGATGATCCTTACTTAGTGTAATCAATATTAAATGTACTATGTAAATCAGTATATTTTCTAAAGCATTTTAGGATATCTTCTTTTGATAATCTCCTATATGTTATTTTGTAACACAATTAGCTTTGACCAAATTTTTGTCCCATTCAAACTTGCAAACAAGTACACATTATCTCTAGATTGTTAATTTTGGCTGAAACTCTGAAAAACATTTCTCTCATACTCTACTTCAATTCAGTACAATATAACATTTGTTACATTATGTATGCTGTGTAAAACAAAGCAAAATCAAAAACAAAAAAAAAAAATTGGTTGTCAATTGACTTCATATTCTGGCTGGTCTGGTTATATTTAATGATTTTGAAAACACCTCCAAGTCGCTATGGGGCACCATCATGTCTTGCTAGCCCAGTGATTTTAAACTTTGATTTGTAATGTTCTCATAACCACACAGAAGGTGTATAAACGACAAAAGAAATGTGTGTGTAGCTTTCCCAATTTATTAACTATTTTAACTGACCACAACTTTAGGTAATATATACTATTCATTTTACATTGTCCATTTTAATAATTGCAATCACTACCATCCATCTTAAGTCTCACCCATCCGCAACTAATGTATGGACGAAATCATTCGATTCTGAAACATACTGATTTAATAATTTTTTATTGATTGACGTTTATCGGTGTATTAACATATGGAAGTTTAATTGTGCCAAGGGAAGTGTAGTAAATTATCTTACTTACAGTAAAACAATGATAGCCAACCCGACCTCGTGTGGATCGGATTTGAAACAACACCTACCTATTCACGAGTCAGGCGTGTCAACAACTGAGCGCTTTCTCCTACTGATTACGGTAAATGGCTAACCGAAGTAGCAAATTTTAGAACATTCTTGACCACTGTTACAAAAATATATTTAATTTCCAATGCAAGTATTGTTCGGGTACCGGTATTTCTAAAGTGTGTTTCTAACAACGTTGTTTACTTCCTAGGTGATCAGAGCTACATGGGTATGAAGTGGAAACTTTCACTGACGGTCTTAGATAATTTTGTCCTAAAATTAGAGTTAGAGAAATAGAGAGTTACATATAAATATGGAAACATAATATAAATCAGATTTGAAAGACTTATTCTTGTTTCTTTATAATCTCACCTGAAGGAAATTCCACCACTTCTGTAATGTTCTTGCAGGCAGTAGAAGAAAGGCAGGTGTAATTACGGTCCAGGTAGCATCTGACACATTCGGCGTATGCACAGCTCTCCACATCAATGCACTGTTCCTCGCATGTCTTCAGATTTAATAAGGAAAATGGCGTAAAATAATCATTTAACATTTTAAAGATGTTTAATAGATAGCATTAACTTTGTTAATAAAGTTAGTTAAAAGAATAATCAGCTTCCGTTACACAATTACATTTTTCGGAAAGAGGTTTCTATTTCATTTAAATCTCTAAAAGAGACAGCGATTAGTTAAGTTGAAAGAGTGATATTGTTCAACTGGTTTTCAATTCTCAATCCTCCAGAACGTCTTTATTCATGAAAGAAATAAAAGTGTTTGAATGGAAAGTGCATTAGACTACTCTGAGTGAGCACTATTGCGCATGCTCAGTTCAGTTACTCTTCACAGTGGGAAGAAGACAATACTACGTATTTGCAGTTGGAGGACGGTGTTTAATGTCTTCCTCAAAAATACCACTTGGAGGATGGTGTTTAACGTATTCCTCAAAAATACCACTTGGAGGATGGTGTTTCAACGTCTTCCTCAAAAATACCATTTGGAGGATGGTGTTTTAACGTCTTCCTCAAAAATACCATTTGGAGGAATGTGTTTAACGTCTTCCTCAAAAATACCATTTGGAGAATGGTGTTTTAACGTCTTCCTCAAAAGTACCATTTGGAGAATGGTGTTTTAACGTCTTCCTCAAAAATACCATTTGGAGGATGGTGTTTAACGTCTTCCTTAAAAATACCACTTGGAGGATGGTGTTTTAACGTCTACCTCAAATATACCACTCGGAGGATGGTGTTTTAATGTCTTCCTCAAAAATACCACATGGAGGATGGTGTTTAACGTCTTCCTTACAAATACCACATGGAGGATGGTGTTTTAACGTCTATCTCAAATATACCACTCGGAGGATGGTGTCTTAATGTCTTCCTCAAAAATACCACATGGAGGATGGTGTTTAACATCTTCCTTAAAACACCACTTGGAAGATGGTGTTTTAACGTCTACCTCAAATATACCACTTGAAGGATGGTGTTTTAAAGTCTTCCTCAAAAATACCACTTGGAGGATGGTGTTTCAACGTCTACCTCAATTATAACACTTGGAGGATGGTGTTTTAACGTCTTCTTAAAAATATCAATCGGAGGATGGGGTTTTAACGTCTTCCTCAAAAAATGCCACTTGGAGGATGGTGTTTTAACGTCTTCCTCAAAACAACCACTTGGAGGATGGTGTTTAAGCGTCTTCCTCAATAATACCACTTAGAGGATGATGTTTTAACGTCTTCCTCAAAAATACCATTTGGAGGACGGTGTTTTAACGTCTTCCTCACAAATACCACTTGGAGGATGGTGTTTAAAAGTCTTCCTCAAAACAGCCACTTGGAGGGCGGTGTTTTAACATATTATTAAAAGAATACCACTTGGAGGATTGTGTTTAACGTTATCCTCAAAAATACCACTTGGAGGACGGTGTTTCAAAGTCTTCCTCAAAAATGCCACCTGGAAGATGATGTTTTAAGGTCTTCCTCAAAAATACCATTTAGAGAAAGGTGTTTTAACGTTTTCTCAAAAATGTCACTTGGAGGATGGTGTTTTAACGTCTTTTTAAAAATGCCACTTTTAGGATGGTCTTTTAACGTCTTCCTCAAAAATACCATTTGGGGGATGGTGTTTTAACGTCTTATTTAAAAATACCACTTGGAGGATGGTGTTTTAACGTCTTCCTCAAAAATACCACTTGGAGGATTGTGTTTAACGTCTTTCTCAAAAATACCACTTGGAGGACGGTGTTTAACGTCTTCCTCAACAATACCACTTGGAGGATGGTGTTTTAATGTCTTCCTCAAACATACCACATGGAGGATGTTGTTTTAACGTCTTCTTCAATAATACCACTTGAAGGACGGCGTTTAACGTCTTCCTCAAAAATACCACTTGGAGGACTGTGTTTAACGTCTTCCTCAATAATATCACTTAGAGGATGATGTTTTAACGTCTTCCTCAAAAATACCACTTGGAGGATGGTGTTTTAACGCCTTCTTCAAAAATACCACTTGGAGGATGATGCTTTAAAGTCTTATAAAAAAAAATACCACATCAAGGTGCAGTGTAAGGTTTTAATCTTCTTCTTTTATTTTTTTCTTTTTTTCTCTCTTTTTTTCCGTTTCTTTATCTTAACTAAGAGACTCAACAGAATTAGGTTTTCTAAAATAGAAGCATTTTTGCATGTCCTCTGCTTGTCTCATCTGCCTGATTCTGTTCTGAATGCACAGTAAAATGGGTCAACTTAATGGCCTAATTCTGTTCTGGAGACTCAATAAAATGGGTCCACTTAATAGCCTGATTGTGTTCTGAAGACTCAATAAAATGGGTCAACTTAATGGTTGTCTGACGTAAAGTATGTTTAAGACGTGGGCATTATTAGCTAACCATCATATTTACAATTTAATACTGAATAAAGTTTTTTTTTTAAAGAAACATTAAAGTTAGACATAGGTGATGATGTTAGGAGAAAGGCTTACCGGACATTCCTGACAATAAGGTAATGTGTACTGGCCATCACATTGACATTTCCCGCATACACATTTCCCCTTCCCATTGCATATCTGTGAAAAGATTAATATTCTTTCATATTACTCGATAACTACTACTAATACTACTGCCACAACATATCACCTTTAATACCACCATCATCGCTGTTTCTAGAGTAGCCACTGCTACATCAAGAGTTAATGGTAAATGATCCAATACTACCGTTTTACCTAAGTAATAATGCTTTAACCTATCATTCGCTTAGTAAACATGAAGAGAATCGCTCAAGCAATATAAATTATTGAGCCGGAAAAGCTAAAGATGGTACGACAATACAATGTTCCAATAGTCTACGTGAAGAAAAAAAAAACCAACAAAAAAACCCCCAAAACAATGATGACAGATTGCATCCATACTGGACTAGTCAGTAGGCACTAGTGTTTCCCGATTGGGCAGGTTACAAATATCACCTAGTCGATATAAATAGAATTTAATGACATTTACCCACAAGACCTGGCAGGCACATCCATATTGCTTTCGGACAAAGAAAACAAAATTGGAACATATACAATGTGATGCTTACGCTGAACGATGTCTTATACTCAGTGACCTATGTCTTATACTCTGTGAATTCTGTCTTGTACTCAGTGAACTGTTTTATACTCTGTGAAGTATGTCTTATACTCATTGAACTATGTCTTATACTCAGTGAACTATGTCTTATACTCTGTGACCTATTTCTCAAACTCTGTGAAGTATGTCTTGTAATCTGTGAACTGTCTTGTACACTGTGACCTATGTATTATGCTCTGTGAACTCTGTCTTATACTCTGTGAACTATGTATTGTCTCTGTGAATAATCTCTTATACTCTGTGAACTCTGTACTATACTCTGTGAACTAAGTCTTGTACGCTGTGAACTATGTCTTATACTCTGAACTATGTATTGTACTCTGTGAACTACGTCTTGTACTCTGTGAACTATGTCTTATACTCTCTGAACTATGTCTTATACTCTGTGGACTATGTCTTGTACTGCGTGAACTCTGTCTTATACTC
Source organism: Megalonaias nervosa (assembly GCA_016617855.1). NCBI lineage: Eukaryota > Metazoa > Mollusca > Bivalvia > Unionida > Unionidae > Megalonaias > Megalonaias nervosa. The sequence continues at coordinate 7,344 of JAECUM010031995.1, forward strand.
TGTGAACGATGTCTTATGCGCTGTGAAATATGTCTTGTACTGTGTGAATTTGTGAACTATGTCTTGTATTCTGTGAATGCTGTCTTATACTCTGCGGACTATATCTTATACACTGTGAACTTTGTCTTATAATCTGTGAACTATGTATTGTCTCTGTGAATTATCTCTTATACTCAGTGAACTCTGTCTTATACTCGGCGAACTACGTCTTGTACTCTCTGAACTATGTCTTATACTCTGTGGACTATGTCTTGTACTGCGTGAACTCTGTCTTATACTCTGTGAATGATGTCTTATACTCTGTGAAATATGTCTTGTACTGTGTGAATTTGTGAACTATGTCTTGTACTCTGTGAATGCTGTCTTATACTCTGCGAACTCTGTCTTATACTCTGTGAACTATGTATTGTACTCTGTGAACGATGTCTTATTCTGTGTGAACGATGTCTTATACTTCCAATTTTATCAATACAGTCATCGATTCTTGGTAATGGAAATGAATCTATTTTTGTCACACTGTTCATCTTCCTCTAATCAGTGCACATACGGAAAGTTTTATCTGGTTTCGGAACAAGTATACATGGTGAACTCCAGTCACTTTTACTGGGCTCTATGAAATCGTTCTCCAGCAAATACTGAATTTCCTTTTCTAAGTATTCCTGTTTGAGAGGGTTCCTTGTAGGAATATCTGGAAACAAGTGCTCATATTCGAATAATAACTGTTTAAGTTCGTTCCTTTCGTGTTGCTGTAAATGTAAAAGTTTCTGGTCCAGATTTTTCATACTTTCCGAATTCCGAAGATTTGTTCCTCCAAGATCAACTGAGTCCAATTGAATTTCTTCACTTAAATCCTCAGTTTGTGGGACAGGTACAACTAAATTAATTGCATCATTTACTTGGCTATCTCTTTCAATATACTAGTACTCCATTAATTTATTTAGATCAGAGTACTATTATTTACTATTATTATAATTTAACTCATTCATTTTCTTCTTAACTTTGTAAGGGCCGTAAAATCTAATTTGAAGAAAACTTTGAAGAATAAGCATGAGAGAATGAACTCTATTATAAGACTCAAATGTTCCCTCAAGTAAAGTTCTATGAAACCATAGTTTCACTTTTGACTTGAATTGCTGAGTGCTAAATTCAAGCATAACAAGCTGGAAAATTCCGGACAGAAAATTTGACCCTTGACCAGATTGGACAGATTTAGAAAGGCCAAATTGAGTAAAAAGCTTGGTCAAAGCTTTTACAATTGTTTTAGTTTTAATATTCCTCAAAGGACTTGCCTCTGGGAAACTTGTTGACACACACATAATGGTCAACAAATATCGGTTGCCTGGCTTGGTCTTAGGTAAGGGACCAACACAATCTACCATAATTCTGCTAAATGGTTCATCAAATGCAGGAATAGGTTGCAAATGAGCCTTAGGTATCTTCTGATTGGGTTTTCCTACCATTTGACAAGTATGACTAGATCTACAATATTTACAAACATCACTTTTGATTTTTGGCCAATAAAAGTGAGTCAAGATCATCTGATAGTTTTATTTATCCCTAAATGACCAGCCAGAGGAGTTTCATGGGCCAAACTAAGTATTTCCTGTCTGTAAGATTTTGGAACTACAATTTGATAGTTCAGTGACCACTCGTCACTAGCAGGTACCTCGGGAGGTCTCCATTTTCTCATAAGAATTCCATTTTTAATGAAATAACAGACAGGTACTTCAGTGGCTTCAGTTTCACTAATGGCCCTCTGAAACAAACAGGAGATCTCGGGATCTTTTTCCTGTTCGACGACAAGTGATTGTCGTTTATCACCCTGATTAGATAAAAGGGAATGAGTATTTAAAAGAGGATCACTGTGATCAATACCTTTTGTTTGATCCAAATTAGAAGTGAAAATGACCTCATCAAAAGCCTGACCAATACATGTGTCAGCTAAAGGAATCCTTTCCTTATCAAAATCATTCTCAAGAGCTTTCTTTGACATAGCTCTAGTAACTGCACAAGCTGGATATAAATCAGGGTATTCTTTCTCAATAGGATCAATTTTCTGATCCAAAGAAGGCTTGTCAGTTACAAGTGGATTAACCACAACCTTGTCTCCAGCTAGGTCGTTGCCTAGTTACAAATGAATGCCCTCAATGGGTAAAGTATGCACTATTCCGACCGTCACAGGTCCTGAAACTAAGTTTGATGACAAATTAACACAATGGAGAGGAACATTAACAAAGCCGCACTCTACTCCCTGAATGAGAACTCTCTCATTAGAACAGGACCTCTCAGAAAAAGGCAAAGTGCCTGATAATAAAAGACTCTGAAAAGCTCCTGTATCCCTTAAAACTTTAATAGGGATAGGATTGGCCAAATCACCCAAGAGTGATATAGAACCCTTCGACATGAATGGTTCATAATTCTCCATAATAAATTCAGACTGGGGTTTATTAGACCCAACAAATGTATTGCTCTCAATACATGACCGTGACCTTGACCTCTTAGAAATAAGAGCATTTGGGATAGGTCTATCTTGATTCTGATGCCTATATTTCAATTTGAAGCAATCAGGAATAACGTGTCCTTTTTTCATGCAATAGGTACACGTAGGAATAGACAAGGATTTTGAATCAAGTTTACCAGAAGCTTGATTTTTAGAAGTTTTGCCAGACTGAGGTTTAGAAGGAGTCGTATTAGGCTGAAATACCTTTCTACTAGTAGATTGCTGAGTGAGTGATTTGCCTACAACAGGAACTTTATGACTTAAAGAATACTCATCAGCAGCAAGAGCAGAATTTTCCAAGATTTCGATCTTATGCTCTTCAAGATGATTCTTAATGTCACTAGTGACACAGTTCTTGAACTCTTCAAGTAAACAAGTTGTTCGAGACTTTCATAATCATGTTCAACTTTCTTGGCTAAGCACCATCTCTTAAATAACTGCTCTGTTTCTCTAGCAAATTCGACATGAGTTTGTCCAGCTTCTTTTCTATAGTTTCTGAATTTTTGCCGATAAGCCTCAGGGACTAACGCATAACCCCTTAAGATGCACTCCTTAACCAAATCATAGTCAGCAATTTGCTGTACTGACAGTGATGCATAGATATCTCGGGCGTTGCCAAAAAGTACACATTGCAATAATTGAGTCTAATACTCCCTTGGCCATTTCAAATTTTCAGCCACTTTTTCAAAATAAATAAAATATTTGTCTACTTCTTCTTCTCTAAAAGGGAGCACTAACCTGATATTTCTTATAATGAGAAAACTTGAATTTGTATGTAAAGTGGGATCGTTCTTTTCACTTGCCAGCTCAAATTCTTTCATTTTAATTTGAGATTCCTTTTCATTCTTCTCTTTTTACATCTGTACGTGCATTTGTTCTTTTTGTAATTGCATTTGTTTATCTTTCTCCCTCCCTCTCTCTCTCTCTCTCTCTCTCTCTCTCTCTCTCTCTCTCTCTCTCTCTCTCTCTTCTCTCTTCTAAATTGTAATTGTTTATCTTTCTCCCTCTCCTCTCTCTCTCTCTCTCTCTCTCTCTCTCTCTCTCTCTCTCTCTCTCTCTCTCTCTCTCTCTCTCTCTCTCTCAAATTGCAACTGTAATTGCTTCTCTTCAAATTGAAACTGCAATTGTCTCTTTCATTCTCTCTTCTTTCTGAACCTCGAGCTTCCTTAACTCCAATTCCATCTTATATTTCATTTTTAATTCCATTACTTTTAGGTCAGAGCCTGATACAGACTCACTGACCGAAGCCAAAACACTTTTATCAAGAACATTCTTCTCATCCAAATATTAAATCAAAATATTTTTAATTTCTTGTTTCGTTAAGGAAGATTTTGCTTCGGAAAGATCGTACTTTCTGGCAAGTTCAAGCAACTCATCTTTTTTCAGACTATCCAACTGCTTCTGAGTAGGACTAGAATGAAATGTCTCCACTTTTAATGACATTGTGAATGAAAGCCTGTTATTTTCACTAAAGATTTGAAACAAAATGTAAAATAGTACTTGGGATTTGAAAACATGGGGAATTTAAATTTCAAAAAAGAATTTTCTGAAATATTTTAGCCAAATTCAAATATCCAAGGACGAGCAACCTCAATTTTCTCTTGTTACGTGTAGGCTCGTACAAAAATAACAAGAGAAAAGAGCGAAATCAACAAACTTTGTATATTTTAACAAAATAATTTATTTCCCTAGAAAACAATGTAAAAATTGGAAATAGGACTTACGGTTTGTGAATATAATCCAAAATTTAATCCTAAGATTGAAAAATACAAGTCCTATGACTAAACAGTCCTAATACAATCCGGGTTCGAATCCCGATGAAATTCCAATATGGAAGGAGATGACGTTAGATGATGTCTATACTGATGGTAACAGATTTTCGATTGAATCAGTTTGTTTCCGTATAGAACTCCAGAATAAATTTCCACTGAATTTCTTTCTTCCAGAACTTATATAAATATAAAGCACTTGTTTAGTTTTCTAGAGAATAAAGTATTAAATTCCAAAAAATAGAAAAAACTTCAGAACAAGCCGGCATCAACAATGTAAAACACCTTGTACCCTCAATGTGTCAAGAATATGACTGACTAGAAAAGCTCTCGGAATGAGTATTAAACCCAACTAAAACATCATCCCATTCCCGCGTGATGGGTCACGTAGTCTCCTAACACTTGAACAACGCAATAAAAAAATGAAATTTGTCACGTAGGCAAGAACAGCCCTATCTAAGAACCAAATTCTCACACTGAAAATATATTTTAAAAAAAAGAAAGGCTGTTTACAATCGAGCTAACATGCGGGCCGAAATGACCTTGGAAATAGCCAATCGTTTTCACTCTATGTTTACAAAATCTATGTACCAGAGTGAGCTAAAAATAGTGCTAATGTAATATTTGTACGTTCTAAACAAACTGAATTTACTGGAAAAAATATCGAATCCCGTGAAAATAATCATTACAATAAAATGTAATGAAACAGAAATAAAATAAGAAAGAATTTAGAAACTAACACACAAGCAGTTTAATTACATATACGCAACATATGCGTTGGTATGTCACTCAAATATTTAGAAACATCATATAGCTTGATTTCAACTCATGGTCCACCGTTTATCAACCATTTGCTAGCTAGACATAAGCCCCGTTCTTAATGTATGTCCGTTTTGCGATAAGAAGTGCATTGAGCTCCAATAAAGTGACCATTTTTGATGTATTTCAGGACAGTAGCGTAAATTATTGAAATTACGAATATAAATTTTTACTTCGATTTTCACTTGTAGGGAGGTGACATTGTATCCACCCATTCAGGCTTTAACGTAATGGTAACATTGACTTCAGTAAACACTACATATTGAACCTTTGCCATCATGTTACAAAGTTTGCCCGTAGAGTTTAAAACACCGCCCACACGGGCTATTTTTAGGCAATAGGTCATTACGCGTTGCGTCACATGTGTCTAATTTATAACCTGCCCTGTAAAATTTTTGGTTTGGCCGATCAATATGCAAAACCTACAATAAGAAGTTGCTCAACAAATTTGATTTTAGTGCCAGAATCCATCGAGAGTCATTTCGCCAAATCGAAGTATTTTAATTATACATGGGATACCAGTTATTTTAATAAAATATACCAAAAACTGAAGATCTGTACAATTCATTTCCAAATTAGAACTGCATTTTACAAAGAAACAAAGAGAAAAAAGAACGTCGATATACTCTCATTTTGAGTGACTTTATATTATACTTAGAACATTGCTGCTATAGTTTATGAAAATTATCCAATACCTCTAGTTCCCCTTCTACACGTTCATAAACTGGTCTTTTTAGTAATATGAACGACATATCTGAGTAAACTCAGCTATATAATCTGTTCACATGAAAGCCTAATCTTGGTAGAATAAAACCATGTTTGCTATATAGTACGATGATACATCGCCTCCATTTTGGATGAATCGATAAGCAAGGAGGGCATGTTGGTAGCTCATGATTTATTTAGGTTTATTCATTTATCAATGTATGAACACTGTTTACAAAATACACATCAGCCGACATTCTTATGCTGTAAACAAACGACGTGTACACTTACAGTCATAAATATGATTACAGATATCTGTACATGCATCATAATCATTTTGCAGAATGGAATCATTTTTTTATGGATACGATCTCTTACAGTGGCCATTAAATTGGAAAACAGTAAAACTGAATGTTGTCAAACTGGAATTGTTGTTTTCGATAGAAAATAGACAATAATGTTGGTAAGCAACCTAAAGTCAATTTCAACAGGGTCTAATAAATATTTCCTTCAACAATGTCTAATAGACATATCCTTTAAGTTTTCTGTGAAAAAATACTTCACCAATTTAACAATGATAACTTCAAACCTAGATAACAAGAAGGCTCTGTTATTCTGTTAAGGCAAATGAATGCTAATTTCTGTTAGAATTGTCATTTGTAGCTTTTAACGGTAAACATTGAAATTCTTGCACTTGTCAGCCATTTTTACAAGTCACCTTCAGCAATATTTTGCAAAACATTGTGGGTGAAACTGGTTCAGTGTTATCATTTTTAACAGTTCACCCCTTATTAGCACGAACACGGTTCCAAGAAGCTAGTCATATAAATAATACGTTGAAGACAAATATGCACGATGACACCAAAATTATAATGTCATACTGTACACTGTATACAACATTCTTCCTAAATAACATACATTTTACTTTTTGTTTCCATAAAGATGCGAATTGGCATGCTTAATTACCATTATTAATCGTATTTATCTGAGTGAACACTAGCACTGCCGCTTAGCACCCAAAACGTGTGATGCCTCATTTTTCTTTCACTTGCTTGTATATGCAGGACTTGGTTTGCTTATGCATTGCATAGCAATGAAAGCCGAAACGGACCGGGTAATCTATGAATACAGACAACTGAGTTGACTCAGTACGTCTGTTCAGCACTTACAGGTTTCTGCATGTGTATGGGAAAATGTGAACGAGTGATTCGGAGTAATACTGCATAAAAAAAAGAGTTCATAGTTTCCCATACAAATGCAGTAAAAAATTGATTTACTCATTTTGTTTTTCTGCCTAAGGCTTAATTATAAAAATACACTACAAGAAACAGAGTAATTGAATTTATGCTGTATTCTAAAATAAATACACAGCCGTAGATTCATCAATACACAATAACAATATTATTATTACCGCCCACAGACATTTAAACTTTGTTGCGCGTTCAACATTAATTTTTTTTTTTAAATTGTCGTTTTGGTCGATTTAAAATTGAAATTTTGAGTTATATTCTAAATGAATGAGCATTGTAACAACGTTTCCAGTTGGTCTGGAATTTATGGGTTTTTCTTGTCGATTCTACTCAGTTCTGCTCTTCTGCTTGTGATGTACTGGATTTATTAGCTGTGTCAATTCCGTTCATTTCATTTTAAGTGCAGTAAGGAGAATGTGATTGTAATTGGAAATGTTGTCGATTTTACATTACAATTTTGAGATGTGTAATCAAGTTATAGAACCCCTGACATAAGACAATGTAATTCGGATTTGAAGAACTAACAAAGTACATGTTGAGGAAATTCAAGATGAAATAATGTAAGTATATTTTTGCAATTCTTATTACCAGCAAAAGAAGACATGTTTACGCCTAGTCACTTACATGCTATGAAATGACTTTCACTACAGTAAGGCTTCTACCTCTAGCCTCATTGTATAAAAAAGTTAACGTGGAAAATTGCAAGCAAGCTGGTGTGTGACAGTCCCTTCAGCCAAGGGAAATACACATTCTTCATTGTCATGGCTTATTGACTCTGAGGCCATTACCTTTCTATCAATACCTTCAGTTGTATTTTGTCTCGAATTTAGGATTTTGTCTTATTAAATGGCGCGTCTCTGAGAGATAAGCGATAAACCTTGGCCTCAATATGCTTTTCTACGCTATTTTTATATACGTCAGACAGCACTGGCCAGTCTGAACCATTCCATGTTAGGAAAAGTTGCCAACATTTCTCCAAAATATCTATTTAAATAATCAGAATGGTATTTTCAATACTGCGTCTCTCATGTATGTTGTGGACATTGCTTGTTTTGAAAGTTTCAATAGTGACTCAGTAAACTCGTCCACATTGTTCACTTTATAATCTCTACTTTCAGACAAAGGAAACAGCCTCATCCACAAACAAATCTAATAAATTAAAACCTAAATCTTCTACTACATGGGTGTACATGGTTTGTTTACAAAGCAGTTCCTAATACAATATACTATAATACAATATACTATTTTTAGACAAATATGTCGTGAAATAAGAAGCCATGCCATGCAATATGGAACAATATTGCACGATTCTGAGAATGTAAAGTTAACGGAGAAATCACACACACACACACACACACACACACACACACACACACACACACACACATACACACACACACCGCACACACACACACATATATATATATATATATATATATATATATATAACCTACTTATATATATATATATATATATATATATATATATATATATATATATATATATATATATATATATATATATATATATGCACACACCGCTTTTGACTGGTTCAGTGGAAATCCTTTCACTTGCTGAAGTTACATTTGCAATTGCAGGTCAGCATTAAGGCAATAAATCTGCACCGGAAAAAAAGATAACACAGCTATGGCTGGCTGTATGCGACCAATCATTTTCAAAGAAAAATAGATGAAATCATTCTTTGCACATTTCAATAGAAAGTAAAAGAATTTTCTTTATGGCAATAAAACGAAAATACTGATAGCAGTCGGTTGATTTTTTAAAAGAACGACGAGTCTCAATTATAAACAAACAATGTTTCAAGGGAGGTTAATCTTGTATATAAGACATTCGTTATGGCCTTTTTCTGTCTGTAAGGCATCTGGTCCACTTCGGCTCTCATCGATAAGCAATGAATGGCCAAACAGAACCTGAGAAATACTAACGAAAACGAAAATGACGTCAGCACTTTCTCAAAGGATGAGATCAAGACGTATTCATACGATATTAACAAACTACAATGAGTGTAGTGTTTACTTTTTTCAAAGACTAAACTTTGCAAATTGTATATGCACATACATTTTGGTCAGGCAGGGACTAATTTATTACCTGACCATTGTGCAGCAGAGATCTTAAGGAGCTGCATCTGTTTAAACGAGACTACCTTTTCGCTGATATTTGTCATACATGAAGTGTTTGTGAGACCGCACATAACTATCAGCCTCCATCAGTAATCTTATAAACAGGGTGTTGTGGCCCAAACCCATATTTTGAACTTGACGACAACATAATTCTTCCCCCCGCCCCCTCCATGGCCCCTCAAGTTAGTCTAATCAACTACGAAAACAACTTTGTTGAGGCAACAAACACTATTTCCTTATTGATTATCTGTCAAGGATCTACCATTAAATCATCGTAGTCGTCATTCAAAACAGAGTTTGGCAGGAAAACTCCCCATTATAGTCTACTGCTGCGGATTTTACTTGAAACTGCTGGCGATTTATATCTGATATTTCACACAAAATTACTATACCTAACTTCACGCAAAATTCAAACCCACTATTAATAACTCGCTGTGATTTTCCACATGTCACATGTCGGACTGCTGTTAATGCGCTATTAATATAATTCGCTGGGATTGTACAAAATAATTAATAATTGCATATATCACAACAGACGCTCCAAGGAGATTAGTGTCTGCTTCGTATAGTTAAGGCGTACAGACGACCGTTAGATCCACTAGTGGAAACTATTTCATGGGTTTGAGTCCAGAAAAATGCGATAAGACATATTGTCTTACGCTCCGCGACAGAAGCTATTATAATTGAGGGAGCGCCTGCGAGCATTGAAAAAGACATGATATACTTGTACGGGTAATTCTAAAATTATAAAAAAAAAACTAAATCCAGGTGCAACTCGCCTCCTGGCACCTCCGAACCTCCAAGCGCCCGGGGTTCGCTTGGGGGGGGGGGGGGTATTTTATTACAAACTCTCTCGCGCTCAACGATCCAACAATTGCAAAATTGAAAATCAGCCTGGACAGCCCTCTGAATCTCTAAAATTTCGTTTCGCACTTAACGATTCACAAGGGGTATGTTTACGCAAAATGGAAAAGCAAATATAATAATTACCCACGATGAGAGATATCCAACGTCATTCAATCTGGTTGTCAGGTACTCCCTTTTGCCATTTTTTGACAGTATGGTGCCTCGTACTGTGATTTATATTTCACACAAATTTTTTGCTATACCTAACATTCACTCAAAATTTTACTATCCTTATTTTTGCTTGCGATTTTACATAAAAATTTACTGAGTACTGTTTTTCGTATTTCGCAACTCTGTTCGGTATCATATCTAGGAGCAAATCATCTTTAACTCGCAGTTCCTGTATCAGATCTAACATTATAAACTTTTCACCTCTGAGATAAGCTCGAAGTTGATTAAGAATTTTATTATAAGTCGCTATTGCTATTTACACGATGTATTTTTATTCTCATATTTTGGCTCGATCTTTTTATTCATTGTTGATAAAATAAATACCTATCCCCGACACAATTAACAACAATGGGTTTGCGGTTCCGCCGGCTGTAGCAATTCCAGCTGTTGTTAGTAATATTGGAATATAATTCAGCGCCCTTATTATTCTGCTGTAATATTTTCTGGCACGTCTGATACAGTTAAGTTTTTTATGGTAATATTTATAGTATGTGATCAGCTCGTCTCTATCTTTCTCTTGGAGACTTGATGAAATATGACTGAAGTCTGTTATTTTATTTCGTCATTATGAAACTGGAATTGTAGTTATTTCAATAGCTGTAGTAAAGGAATTTTCAGCTGAAACCTTATCGATCAGAGTACTAAATTTTTTATTGATAGGATCGGCAAGGAATTCTCTGTACTTATCATACACTTCAGATGAGATATCATCATATCTGATATCTGGTAAAACGGGGGATGAAAATGGAGAGTCAACATGTGTTGGTATTTCAGTAACATCATTAACTCTATCACGACAAATATCTTCTGTTTCTTCGATATAACTAACAACATAAAAAAACTGACCCAGTTTAAAATTTTAAGTACTTGATGCTGCCTGAGGATTGCATAAGCTGTTGCAAAACTTAAAAGACCGCAAATATCAGCTTCCCCTATATCTATGGCTGGTAGATTTAGGTATCCAGCAATCAGCTCTTTGATATTTTTGTATTTTACTTCTGTCAGTAACTTTCCAGCTTCTTTTGTTTAGTTTTTAATGCAATCTTTTTTAGAACTATTTTGTCTTTCATAATCTTCGTCAATAGTATTTTTTACAGTTATAATTTCGTCAAGTTCTTGATAAAATATATCTCGCTCGACATCATCATATGACTCAGTCCTGGACTCAATTTCTGATACTGCGTTTAGTCCAGCATTAATGTGATTTACGTTATACTTTTCTTTATCGCCGGTGAGAGAGTCTATCAAAACTAGATATGCTGTTGTTAGCAGGTTAGCGTCAGTACTGTTATCTACTATTTCTAACAGCGTCTTTTATCATAATAGTCCATATCGAGTACACTAAATACTAGACGTTTAGCAAATGTGTCCATGAGCTTACGAGTTTTTAGAAAATTGTGTTTCGTTGTTTCAGCTAGTTTGTCAAGTTCGTCGTGAATCTTTAGTCGCTCTTGCTCTGGTTTCTTACCACCATGAAATGTTGTTTTTACAAGGTTAGATTTATCAACAGTCAAAACATTTTCTTTATTTAGCTCGAGCAGTGTATTTATCAAATATTTTTCAACTTTTAACCGACGTTCCTCACAGTCGCTTACAGGACAGTATTCGCAAATTATATCAAAGTCTCTGATAGCGTATTACAGTTGAGGGCCTCTCATTCCTGAAACTCTGGCAAAGTTATCACTGTTCTCAGTTAAACCGGGGGAACGTAAGGTTAATTTTTCATTCGAGCAATTATATTTATTGCTTTTGCCTCTTCCATATTCTCTAGGTCTAGCTGAACAACATCAGCTATTTCGATCTCCGTTTTCGGGTTTACTATAAAATTATAAAACTCTTTTGCAACCCTGATCGATGGAGGATCAATAGACATATATTATAATTACATTAAAATCACAGCGTGTTAGTACGCCAGACCTATACTAGGTCATCGAGTGTATATATATGAAACATCGACAAACCTGGGGAAGGACCTACTACTTTGAAAACATAAATCCGGAGATACGAGTACTTGTTTGTGGTTTTTCAGGATCAAGTGTATATTGCCGAGAAGTAGTAGCAATATGATCCTGAGAAGTATTAAAATCATAACCCAATCCCCTATCCAGCTCAGTCCATGTTGTAGTTTCGTTAGATCCTTCTAATTTCCAATCATAAATGTATCCGATATTAGCATTAATTTGACCTCGTAATTGAAATCTCCATATTACTACGGCAGCTGGACACTGTATTTTAATCCAAAAGTTTGATATTTCTCCGTCTGTGATCCACTCTAACCCGCTAGATATAGAGCTATTAAAAGCAAACCCATAACTTGGATTATTATCTGAATAATAACTTGATGCCGTTCCAATAAAACCATAACGATTATTAACAGGATCAACAAGATGTGGGATATGACCGACACTGTTTAAGCTCGTTTTGTACTACCATCAATCACTTGCGATTTGGTAACACTAGGTACTGTTTATTGGTAAGATCGGATGTATATACAGGCACGTACGTAGAAGTTTTCTTATTATCAAGAATATCGATCGCACCTGTTACCGTACCACCGAATTTTTTAAAGATAATTGGCATCTGCAGACTTAATTGTACTCCATGATGCTGCACTTATCTCAGCGTCAACATACAATTTATTTGTTAGATCGAATGGGGCAATTAGATTATAGGCAGTTGTTATTTAATTTGACCCCATGTTTAACATACCTGTAATTATACCACCGGTTTGCTTAACGTAAAGTGCATCAGCAGCTCGACCTGATACATCAATAGCACTGTTTGTTGCACTAATTGGTCTCAGGTCAACATTAGATCTATTTGTAATATCATATCCAGCAGTTGCGTTATATGACGTTACTATCTTATTCGATTCCATATCTAACACGCCAGTCATCATATCGCCAGATTTTACTACAAAGTTGTCCTTGACAAACTTTACATTTATTACAGAATCGTTATTGGTCAAAAGTTATATAATCAAGTTAAGTATTAAATATTAGTTTCCCACCCATATCTAACGCGCCAGTCATCGTTCCACCAGATAGTGACAACTTAGTATTATGTACTGAGCTAAGTTATGCATAGCTCACCGCTTGTGAGTTATTTCTGTTAGTACGGGGATATTCAGTTTCAAGATTTACAATCTTTCTTTTACTCATGTTGATATTTCCGGTCATCTTTCCACCAGTATTGGCAACTTACTATTGCTGACAGCATTAAGTTGGACAAAACTTACTGCTTGTGAGTTATCTACGTCGGTATGTGGATATGTTGTCTCAAAGTCTAGCACTCGCTGACCTGACATACTTAAGTTACCGGTCATCTTTACACCCGACAATGATAACTTACTATTACTGACAGCATTAATTTGTGCAAAGCTTACTGCTTGTGAGTTATCTGGGTTGATTGGTGGATATGTTCCTTTAGATCTAGCACTCGTTGTCCTGACATGATAAGGTTGCCGGTCATTATGTCACCGGATCGCTTAAGATAATTTGTTAGCTCAACATCTGCTGTTGTTGCTGTTGTTTCAGCAGATGAACTACTGATTAACGTACCAAATTTTGTGTAGTAGCTCATGTTATTTTTTTGTAATTGCTGCTGACAAAATTTTGTGCACGTTATATGATGAGCATAATAAACTTTGATACCGATCGAGTAATAAAAAATAAACACAATTTCGAGTTACCAGATTGTCATTACCTGATAGAACGACGTACTGGATCTGGCAAAACAAACTTGCTAATGATCTTGCTACTCAACGACATATTCAATTACGACAGGGTATATATTTATACGATCAATCCCCAGCAGGACAGATACGAGTTGCTGAACGAGTACAACGAAAAACTAAACAATGAACTTGGTGTTAGTGAAGATATATTTGTTATAAGGACACCCGAAGATTTTATTCCTGTTGCCGAGCTAGACTCGGACGAACGTAAGATAATTGTGTTTGATGACATCCCGCTGAGCATTGCTGAGATGAACAAGATTAAATCTTACTATTCGTTGTCAAAAAACCGAAGATGTAATGCAATTTATCTTGCCCAAGGATTTTATAACGTTGATCGTTTTATCAGAAGAAATACTGGTTTTATATTGTTTAACGGACTTGAGAGCATTGACGTGCAAAACATATCACGAGACCAATGCGGTGATGTTTCAAGAGACAAATTTGTTGAGCTATATCATGAGACCCTCATGGAAATCACAGTTTTTTCTTATTCAGTAAACTTACCAGAGATACCAAGCATGTTTCGATGCGGAATTGACAGGTTCTTAGACTGTAAAAAAGTATAAAATTAATGTGTGTTATTCAAAATAATGGACATGGCGCGGATAAATCGACTAAAGAAATATCTTGCTACAAGAGCTGCGTTTAAGAAAAAGGTTGAGCAATAACGTGCTGGACAACAACAAACCGCAGAAGAAACTACTAGACTCGTTAAGCCTATCCCCGAATCTGTACTTGGCAAACAACTCGGTGCTGATAAAGTAGCACCAGAGGGTCTAGAAAAACTAAAAAAAACAAACAAAAGGTTTGCGAGGACTACTAGAAGAAGGACAGAAGAAAATTGCTGAAGATATTATTGAGCGAATTGGTGATCCTGATGCACGATAAGCTGAGGTTTTACAAAAAATGAGAGAAAAAGATGTGTTATTTAGCAAGCAGATTAAAGAACTTGAGAAAAACAAAAGAGGTAAATAAGAAAGGAAAAATACAAAATTATAAAAACACCCTTTACAGAAAATTTGATATTATGGAATATTTTGCGTTTGAGTCTCACAAAAGATATGTCAAGTTTGAAAAAACACGAAAAATAAGATCATGGACTAAAAATGAAGAAGATTCTTTTTGAAAAAAAATTGAATGATGTAATACAAAAAGTAGAAGAGGCTAGAAATGGTTTCGATTCCGCAACGGAATTTGATGATGCTGACAAACACTATAAGACAGTATGAAAGTTTATGATAGAGTTTCAAGATCTGAAAAAGGTTTCACAGCTGCAAAAAAAAATTCAAATAATGGTGAAAGAAATAGAAGATGAGGAGTTAAATAAAATGGAAAAAGAAGATCAGCAAAGTATAGAATATGATAAAAGAATTTGAATCAGATTCTGAATATGATACAGCAGAAGAAAAAGACGGTAAAGGATTAAAGATCTTTAACTCGGCAGCTGAAATTATTGATCGACTGATGATGCTAATCTCATCAAAGGAAGCTTGAAACACTAGCACAGAAATTGACAATGAAATAGTTAGAATACTTGATCATCTAAGATCAAACGGATCTTTAACGACCGATGAGTATTGTGTAACACAGCGATCTGATTCGCGGCGAATTAATTCGCTGACGCAAACAAGTTATTATGTTTTATCCGCGAATAACAAATAAACATGTCGTCGATGACGTTGCCACTTGATTCGTCTCAGACAACATCGAATAGCGCAAACTTTTCCGTGTTCTATAATCCTGTTATTGAACTTGATCCTAGGTCCCCAAAGCATTATGAGATCGGATTAGTATCTCGTACTGACTAGGCACTCTAATGCAAATGTTAAAACTAACGTCAACGATGCTTTTACGTTCGGGTTGAAAACCAATGTCATCATCGAGTGGAAATCTGTTAAGATACCACAAGGTGCATACAACGTCACAGATATCAACAAAACAATAAAATATCTTATAACTGATGGCAGTAGTGGTATATCATCAGATAATTTCGAGATCATTTCGAACTATAACACGTTACGAGCAAGAATAACACTAAGAAACAAATTGTTTATCGATCTTAGTGGTCAATACACAATCGGATCATTGTTAGGATTTGATAAACAACAATACGGATCTAACACATCTGCGACAGTATCATATGACAGCGAGTCAGCCGTCAGCATCACAGATGTAAATACAATCCTGATAAATTGTTCTATTGCAATTGGGTCATACACAGCACGGGGTTGCCAAGGACAAACGATTTATTCCTTTAGCCCTGATGTTCCACCGGGTTCGTTAAAGCAAGTCAATCCTCAACATATAATATAATATCCTATTAGTGTCGAAAATCAAATTTCATTTATCACGATGACACTTATCGATCAATCAGGTCGCCATATTGATCTTAACAATGAAATTGTGACTTACTATTTACATCTGCGCGTCAGTAGCCGAACAAAACCAATTTTATCAGACATTTTGTATAATAAGATGAAAGAACAAAAAATTCATCAAAAAAAAAAAAAAAACATAGTAGGTGGTTTTTCTCGGGAATATCTTCTCAAAGATAATCGAAAATATACCTGGATTGGCTCACAAAGTAGCGCCTACCACGTTAGACGCGTCAAAAGCTTTTGCAACAGGAGCCGCATCTTCAGCAGGAACCTCTGTCGGACAAAAGATTGATGATATTATTAAAGGTTGAGTGCCATGTGGTTCGGATATAAGACATGTCATTTCTGAAATAGCTCCATCATCAGAAACAGCACGTGCGACAAAAAAATTTTTTGTCTCCAGCTGGAGAAGAGATTGTTAGAAAGTTAATAACACGAGCGAGACCAAAACAAGATATTGCAGCCTTTTAGGTGATTGTAAAATAATCACGTTTTTTTCTGACGATTACAATAAAAATGTCTATTGTTGTTGTTGTTGTTGTTGTTGTTGTTGTTGTTGTTGTTGTTGTTGTAGGGCTTAACGCCATTTTTCAGCACACGATAGGCTATACATGGCGGCCAGTATTAATGGTGGAGGAAGAAACCGGGAAATCCCCGGGAAGAACCACCGACCCACGAGAAGCTACTGGCAAGCTTTCTCACATATCCACATTCGCCGAATCCGAGACTCGAACCCACGCATATAGAGGTGAGATGGCAGTGATCCGTAACGGAGAGCGCTTTAGACCACTCGGCCACTCGGGGCCCCTAAAAAATGTCTATTAAAAATTATCTTGACCTTGCCGACGAGATAACCGTAGATGACTCTGCAACGGAGTTCGAGTATATTGAACATCTCGACGAAATTCCTATTGAGCCTAACAAGGTCAGTAGCAGAACATTTAATACGAGATACGAAGATGTGTTTTTGCTGCCTCACAAACCCCTACTTGCAGTACGAGGTACCATAAAAACAGCCGCTGATAGTGATATTGGTGCTGGTGCAAATATTACATTAGTAAGCAACGACTGGAGCTTGTTCAAAAGCGCCAGATATCAACTTGCCAATCAAATAGTCGAAGATATATCTATGCACTTGCCGACAGCAAGTACCATTCTTAACATTGTATCGTTGTTGCAATAAATATGCTGTGGATCAAAGATACATCAAATGGAAATGCTTTTGATCTGGATCTGATTCAAATTGGTGAATCACCAGTTGCTGACGCTAACGATATACGACCTCGCACTAACAAAAACAACTTTTTATTGAGGCTTCATAATAAATATTGAACAGCTACAGCAGTTGATAATGCAATAGTAAATGTGATAAGTGCTCTGTTAGCTCTTTGTAATGCAATTGGAATTGATCCACCAGCTTCTGCAGCTGATACAGCTGCGTTGTTAGTAAAACCTCGTGTATTATTCCTGTGATCAATCTTTGAGAGTACTACGATGGTTTTGTTAAACGACGAAATTACACAGTTCAGTTGTGTCACATTGCAATGATACTTCCGTTAAGCACAATATTTGGAATTTGCAGGGACTACAATAAAGTTTTTCGTGGTATAAAACACGCTCTTATACTTGACCGAGCTGATAATAACGACTGTCTTATGAGACTGATGGTATTGCTGATTACCAGTTTGTGATTCAACGATTGGTGTTATGGATTCCTGGGATTGTCATATCCATCTCAAAACTAATAGAACTTGAGACAATGTTAGCCGCATACAGCAGAAAGATATATTTTGAACAGAACAAAGTTTGTCAAATGGATGTATCAAACACAAATGATAACACATGGAGGATAACAACAGAGCCGAACGAGCAATTACCGCGTCATATACTTGTGTTTCAGAAGCAAAATAAACGTAATAATCAATAACAAAACTAATTCTGTTTTTGATAACGCTGACGTAAGACGAATATTTGTTAGAATAAACTCTAAGTGATATCCTGAACGAGCGATCGAATGTAGCTTCGGAAATAACGCTAATAGAAACGTATCTCGAGCTTATATGTATCTGATGGAGGCGATGCAGAAATATCGGACGCTTATACTGGATCTCAGATGTCAGTCGAGGAGATTCGATCTCTTTACCAGATATTTCATTTTGATGTTAGTAAGCACAGCGAACGAGCTATTGGTCAACAGCTGACATCGAAGTAACATGGACGTTAGGATTAGCTCCCACTGGTCCAGATAACATATTCTACGCTTATGCTCTTGTAACATCTGACATATACATAACACTTGACGCCGTACGGGGAAGGATGGCTGTCCAGGTGTAGTGTTAACAAATATTGTATCTGATAAAATCGATAATGAAATATATTTTGCACGATATTGATTTGCCACAAGGACAAATACAAAAACCAGCACGAACTATAGCTAAACGAAAAGCGGTTTCATTAAAAATAGATTTCAAAATGCGTAACGTTCCAACAAAATTACTTCTAACACAACGCCAGATATCCAAAATTGTTATAACATAAGCCTTCTATACTTGATATGTCAGGGGCACAAATAACAGCAATTGCCAGATCGAAAGAGATACTTGGCGGATCAATCGGAACAATGACAGCAACTTTAGCAGGGTCCTACTAAATACTGCTAAGCCTGACAAAGCCTGACAAAGCCTGACAAAGCCCGATAAAGCCACACAAAGCCCGATAAAGCCTGACAAAGCCACACAAAGCCTGACAAAGCCACACAAAGCCATGCAAAGCCAGATTTAAAAAGTATATTTATGTTATTAATTATATTGATGAATCAATTAACTAAGCGGAAAGACATATTTATGCAGATTTAAATGACCGAATATTGGGCGACAAAGTTCGAATTTCGAACAGTCATAAAGTATTGATAAAGTATGACACAATCATGTTGGAAATGTTTGTTATTAGTTTATAAATTGTTTTCTCGACTGGTTATCGAAAGAAAATTCAATTTTCCAATATATGTTATAACGAGTTGTCAATTTGTATATACTTTTGTCTATATTCGACACCACATAACAAAGGTACACAAAGCCAGAAAAAGTAATATTAGGAGGGTGTATTTATATTGCAATATAAGATTGATGAACAAATCTACCAAACCAAAAAACTAGGGTTATATATATATATATATATATATATATATATATATATATATATATATATATATATATATATATATATATATATACCCCCATTGATAGACCGCTAATTGGGAAATAAATTAATTTCGATAATAACAAAGTCAGACAAAATCATATTTGAAATAGGTTTTTTATGTGTCAATTGGAGGGCCGCACGATTCACCCAAATTCTGGCCAAAACCATCCAAACATATCCAAAACCATCCAAAATTCCCAAAACCTGCAAAGAAAGCGTGCAAAAGGCGGAACCAACATCGTAAATGAAATGGCGATAATAGCGAACATTGACCTAGGCTGTGCAAATTGAACTAGAAATACGCTTCTCTAATGTCGATAAATGGCTAATCATTTCCATTGTTCCAGTTTTTGAACTGGTTTTATGTAAAATTCTTGGAAATGTTTATGTGTAATAATCTTTGTACAATTTTAGGAAGTTTTAGTTACCTACGACACAGGTTGCGAGCATTACTTGAAGTATGTTGATTGTATTAATGCTTTGCTTTAAAATATGCAAAATATATTTGAGTTGAACTCATTAGTTTAATGTTGATACACTTTATTTTATGTTTTAAAACAGTGCTTGACAAGATTTTGAACAATAATCAGATCAAAGACAATCTTATCCGTCAAATGACAGAAAAGATTCCAAAAAACACTAAGGAGCGGACATGTATCGTTGACATGATCTTTGGATCAAATGGTGTTGCCACAGCCAATGATTCAGCAACTTTTGACGGTCGTAACCGAATCTTGAAAACTAAACTGAATGAAAATAAACACGGAGATTTTTTGTTATATTACGAAAGATACATTGAAGAGAAAATTGCAAAACATGTTGTATCCGGTGACGACCAGCTGTGGACTAACAATAATAATACGGAAAGCACGAGCCACCGGTTAAAGGTCTTGCTAAACTGGCAACCAAGGAAAACGAATGAACTCATATAAAAAATATATGGACCGATCAAGGTCCAGCTCGTCGACCTTCGCCGATCTCTGTACGGAACAAGCAACTATATCCTCAACACAAACTTCTCGCGATGTAAAATAAGTAAATTATCATGAAATTCAAAATCTCAGGAAGAAAAGGACAATATACTCACGACATTTTTGCAGAAATCCCACATTAAATTAACAACTGCAGTGACGTCCTCAGACGGTATGTACACTGTGTTGAAAGCCCCAAAATTGGCAAAGAAACCAAACCAAAGAACAAGGTGCCGGGCGACAAGGACTCAGAGAAAGTAGGACACAAATTTGACGTAATGATCAACAACCTTTTAAGACTGAAAAACACATTTTTATTACACATTTTTATTATGCCACTTTATGACACTGTGTGCCTGAGTGGAAAAAAATAACCATTTCTGACGACAGTTTATCAGATACAGACATTTTAAAATAATAAACATTTCATAATACGAAAACAACTTTTTTTTTTTAAATTTTGAGATCAGATTGTTAATTTTACACCGTGTCCGATTTACAGCTGTAAAGTGTAATGACGATATGTGCATATCTTTTTTTATAATCATTAAAAACTCCATTATAGTCATTAGATAATTGAAATAAATAACTTAATCTGACTTTATTTGTGTGTACTTTAGCCTATTTCATTGGATATTAGTAACTAGCTACGATGTCGAGGTACTAATATTAGTATGAATGAGTAACTAGATGTGCATTTCGTTTTCATAATTTTTATTATTGGATTTCCCCCCAAATTTGTTTGTGTTGATGATTACTAAATCATTTTTGTAAAAAAAAAAATGGGTTTTTTTTAATTTATCTGTCTTATTGATACATATTAAATTAAGTGTCTACAATTTTTCTTATCAATTCCATACCTTGCTGGCATGTAGGAAGGAGGGGTTATTTAAACAGTATTTCACAACATATAGTATTTGCTCTTTCTTAACAGATGTAATGTAAATTTTAAGAGTGTTCAAAAAAAGAGCTTGCCTCCATCCCTTGAAATTTAGTGATGAAATTTGAATCTTGTGGACAAATTCATTCTACATAATGCATTTGAGACCTAGGTATGGATTACAATTAGTCATATGATAGACTTCCGCAAGTTAAAGCATATCAAAATAGCAGTGAGAAACAATTTCATTTTTAAATCTATGTTTAATTCAATGGTTTTTAGTTTCAAGTTTGCGTAGAAACTCACTTATCAAAAATTAATAAATGAAAATATTAGTAAAATGCTTATTATACTAAAACCCATATATGCAAATGTTAATTATTATCGCGTTGTTTCTTTGACTGGGAGCAGTGTAGCCTCCAATAAGTTTCGTCCCCAAGACGTATCGGTCCTACTAAACACCGCAAATCGCGCAAAGACATATATAACTATTGTAAATTGTATTAAATATTAAATCATGTATTTTCTCAAACATTTTCTCATAATTTGTACATTATTGCAACATTCTAAAAATATTTAATTACGGTTAGTTTAATGTAAGTTTATACAAACATCTTCCCAAATGGAGGTTGAATTTTCTTATTTAGACATTTTAAAGTAATAAACATACCAGTTAAGACTGTTATGCTCTATATGCCTTTTTTGAGATGCAGCGAATTTGGAATATTTCTCCCAATTACCAGTCATTCATTATGGTGTGCGTAGTAAATCCAACATTTTTCTTTTGCAATTTATGCGGCAAAAACACCATACAACAATAGTAAACATTTGTATTATCACTTGGTATGACTTTGTCAGGCTTTGTATGCCTTTCTTATGAAACATCGAAAGGGTTGTTGAATTTGTCAACCTGTCTTTCGACAATACGTCAAATGAACAGTTTATAAAATAACAAACATTTCAAATATCGTTTTGTTCAGACTTTATCAGTACTTTAGCATTATTTATAATTATATTGAAGCTAGTCCTTCCGTTTGGTTAATTTATTCGTCAATATAATTTACAATATACATTTGTCTAATATGATTTTGCACGACTCTGTCAGGCTTTGTGAGGCTTTGTGTTCCTTTGTCGGGCTTTGTGTGACTTTGTCAGGCTTTGTATAATTAGGACATATTGAAATATTGCATTTTCTTTCGATGATCATGCTGATGAACAATTTATCAAGTAATAAACCTTTTACATACGATTTTGTCATTATTCAAATTCAAACTTTTGACGCCAAATTTTATTCGGTTATTTAATTCGGCATAATGATGTTGAAAACTAATCTTTCAGTTTGGTTACTTTATTCGTCAATATAATTTACAATATAAATACCTTTGACTAATATGACTTGTATGACTCGGTCAGGCTTTGTGAGGATTTGTCAGGCTTTGTATGACTTTGTCTGGCTTTGCGTGATTAGGATATACTGAAAAATTGCATTTTCTTTCGATAATAAGTTAAAAGAACAATTTATAAAGTAATAAACATTTTACATATGATTTTGTCAGACTTTGTTATTACTTTATCATTATTCGATTTCGAACTTCATCGCCCAATTTTCGGTCATTTAAATCTGCATAAATATGTCTTTCGGCTAAATTAATTGATTCATCAATATAATTAAGAATAAAAATACACTTTTTAAATCTGGCTTTGTGGGGCTTTGTGTGGCTTTGCCAGGCTTTGTGGGGCTTTGTCAGGCTTTGTCGGACTTTGTGTGGCTTTATCGGGCTTTGTCAGGCTTTGTCGGGCTTTGTCAGGCTTAGCAGTATTTAGTAGGACCGACTTTAGCATGAACACTGTTGCCAAAAATATTACCTGGGCTAGGAACTTCAGGATTGGCTGCAGCGTAATGATAGCACTCCGACAATAAAGTCCGACGATAAAGTTATTTTAGTAAGCGACTAAAAATAAATGAAATGTAATTGCAAGGATGTGAACAAAGATCTGTATTTGGAGCAAAATAAGATAGTTGCTTATTGCCAGGGTTGCAATCAGAGCTGTCATCAGATCAGGACTGGATATACATAAAATTATTAGCAAATTACCAAAACCAAAGGGTGGTTGGACATTGCCAGGACATATATCGGATCATGGAATCCACTTGATCAGCAACTCGATGTAAATGACAATCCCTTTACCGGGACAAGAACCTTACAATGCAGTTTATGCAATTGCGATGCGCCATATTTGTTATCGCGATCACGTCGACGATAAACTAGGTTGCTTGACGAACTACGAGATATGAAACCGGATAATATGCAAGAACGAGTTGATCGAAAGATTGTTCAAGGCATTATTGGAGCAATATATAAACTTGGCGTTGGTGTACCTGGTAAACTTGCAATGTCGACGCTAGCGCATGAGCTACACAGACCTAAAAAATAGTTTCTACGACGGAAGGTCGTCGCAAACGCAGTTGATGATATCTGGGTGATAGATCTCGCAGATATGCAAAACATTGCACAGTACAACCATAACAAACGGTATATATTTAACGTCATTGACGTTTTTAGCAAATACGCGTTTAAGCGTTCCTGTTGTCGATAAAACTGGATCAACGATAACAGATGCCTCGAGAGACATTATTGTTATGATGGAGCGAAAACGAAATAAGATTTGGACCGACCATGGATCATAGTTTTTTAACAAAAAGTTCGAGCAGTTTCTGAAACAAATCAATACAAAAAATATGTTACCGGTAACAAAGGAAAAGGTGTCCTTGTCGAACGAGTTAATCGTACGACAAAAGAAAAGATGTACAAGCAGCTTACAGCAAAAAACACCAACAGATATATTGATGATCTGCCCGTAATAATATCAGATTACTATATGTTCATGTTTTCTCCGTTAACTTTACATTGTAAGAATCATACAATATTTTCCGATATTGCACCCTCGCGCTCAATTAATACTGAATGCACGCGAATAAAGGAACTACTTTCTATTGTAAATATACTTTTTTTTTTACGAATAACCAAAGCAAATGTTTCATGGACTGCCACATATCAGCAGCTTTGGTGCATTCCGCGTTAACTTTTTTGATACAATGTTTCAGATTTAGGCTAGCTATAGACGCCAGAGAGGGTCCTTACAATAACATGCAAGTTATAAGACATAAACTTGTCTTTAGCTGGTAATAAAAATGGCAAAAATATACTTACAATTTTACATCCTGAATTTCCTCAAAATGTACTTTCTTAGTTCTGCAAATCCGAATTCCACCAGCCATGTCATGGGTTCTCAAGGTTGATTACACATTTCGAAATTGTACTGTAATTGCGACTACTGAGTATATTCCAAGTGCAATTACATCCTCCTTACTGCACTCAAAATGAAATAAACATTAAATTCCACAGCGTCTTTTCGATAATTGCAATTGAAAGACTTTATATTTTCCCCACATTATGATTTGAATCATTCAATGACAGAACAGAAGCACGCATGCCGATGTCAACATACTTCTGCCTCGCTGCTTCAATACGATGTATTTCATGTAGAATTCCCACAGACGCTATAAGTTACTAAATCCAGATCATAATCACGAAATTGCGTCGAATCGACAAAAATACCAAAACGTATTCATTTCAGATCAAATGGAAAAGTTGTTGCAATGCGCAGTCATTCACAATATGACTCCAAATTCAATTTTAAGTTGACCAAACGCCATTTTCTTTCGAAACTTACGTCTAACGCGAGACCAACTTCAAATTTATCTGGGCGGAGTTACGTGCGCATTAATAATGTTGTTGTGTAATGATGCATCTACGCTTGTGTATTTAGTTTGGAATATGGCATATATTCAGTTACTTTGTTTCTTGTAGGGTTTTTTGTTGGTATATTTAAGCCTTAGGTAGAATAAGAAAATGAGCATATAATAAAAAGGTTACTGCATTTGTCTGGGAAAATATGAACTCGTTTTGTCGGATGGATATACTGCACTCCCAAGGTCGTGCAGTATAGCCATCCGAAAAACTCGTTCATATTTTCCCATACAAATGCAGTAACCTATAATTATAATAACACTAAACACAGAACAATTGGAATGCCACCGAACGATGTTATGAAAAAATCCGGTTCTAGCAAACAAGAACATATATCACAGGCATAAATTTAACGTTGGTGAACGTGTCAGAATTTTATTCATGAAAAAGCATTTGAAAAAGGTTTTACTTCGAACTGGTCTGAGGAAGTATTTGTCGTCGACAAGATTTTAAAACCAATACTGGTAACATATAAGCTAAAGGATCTTGCAAACGAAGATGTCATAGGAAGTTTTTATGAGCAAGAACTTCAACTAACAAAACAAGATATACTTGTTATCGAACGAGTGATAAAGAAATGTGATAATAAATGTTTGGTCAAATGGCGCGGTTACGGTGATAGCTTTAACAGTTGGATACCAACCAGTAAAATGAAAGATCTTTGACTAGATCGCTAGCGATCCGATTAAATCGCCGTAGATCTTTTCATATTTTAACATAACAGACTTGCATTTAACGGGTCTGCACAACGATATCAGATATCGTCTTCGATCTTCTGTTAAACCTGTCAACAAGTTTAAAATCTTTACAAAAATAAAATCAAATTTTATATTTTTTGACAACCATAAACCTCACGTTGTCCAATACACGTTAAACGGCTTGAGCATCTCTCAAAATATTTGATGCTCTGTGACAGTAAAATCAAATTTTTTAATCTTTTTGACAAGATATTTGACATTATATCGTGACTGCGCGGCAACATAAACTTGTTCGTGCTGAGGTCTAATACCTAGTTCATCAGCAAGCTGATCATCAGATACAGGAAACATATGTTTCTAGATCAAACTTTGAACTGCAAACAGCTTAGTGATGCTCTGCGAATCCGGTGTGTTATTGTCGGTCGATTTCAATCTTCAATTTTATCTATATCAGATCGAAGGTAGAGACTATCGTTGAAACGTGTGATATTTTATAAGCGACATTATACATAAAACTTTTGTCTAATAAAGAGTAATAAAAACTGCCAGACGAAATAAGGAGTATTGTCAGAGCTAAAATATTGAATATGAACCTTGTTTGACGCAGTTGAAGTTTTCATGAGCAATCCAAAAACAGAACAAAAATATGTTAATCTTATCGTTGGATATGATCCATACTCGGCGTTTGAGGTACTGTTAACAGATTCTGAGGTATTGGAACTTCAGAAAGATAACAAAAAATATTTGTTAGATATGACTGGGAAACTGTCATGAAATGGGCCCACTGTTGCTTGACCAGAGAACGTTTAAAAGATATTTTAAAGACCGATCTGTGAGTGGAGTGTGAAACTGCAAAGCAGTTCAATTTTGTGCTAAATACTTGAATAACATGTAACGGTTTGTTACTCGAGCTAATGTTGAAGAGGTTATAAGAAATATGTTTCATGGTGATGTTCATGCGATGGCCTACTTCGAAGTAGAACGAGTAAAAAAAAATAACTTATTTTGCTTAACAACGTCGAAGTCGATCGCATGTTGAAATACGGTAAGATTTGGATAGAGTACGACAGAGAAACGTTAAGCAAATATGTAAGTTGCTGCTTGACAAACAATGAAGTTGCCACTATACTAAATGATAAGTGAGTATCGAAAGAAGATTCTATCAAAAGTTGTTGTTCAAAAAAGCTGATTTTCTGGTACCATCTGCAGCATATTTTATTGACTGTGGATGAACATTAAAATATTTTGAGACTGCGTATATTGATGAAAATAGTATTTCTTCTCCTGTAACAGAGTTTGTTGCTATAACAGATTTTTTAGGACTCTTGAAATTAATACCACCTCCTCTGCCGTGTCCCATATTTTCCTCTGGTATAGCAATGTCAAGATTTTCAGGTCGGTTGTCCATCTTTATTCCGTTTTTGTGATCAATGATAAGACCTTCGGGGATAGGTCCATTAAATACCTCATTAAAAAAACGATGCTAGTAATAATTAATAAAATTTGTATTTTTTCCTCTGATCATAACCATCAAATATCCCGTATTACCAACACGACCAATATTTGTTTTTTGTTTTTATGTTTCTGATAATACCTTCTCTACTAGCCTCATAGAGATCATAAATCATATGTGGTTTTTAACTCCTCTCTCAAAGACAAATTTGCAATGTTATTGTCGGTGACCTGACAATTGACATGATACACTTGCATTCCAGCTGGAATATCATCAGTGAACAATGTATAAATAAAATCACGTAAAAACATTTCTGTATATTCAATATCATCTTCTGCTTTTACTGTTATCCTGTAACCTTCTGATGTTAATACTCCAATAGTATTTTTCGCCTTGAAATTTATAAGGACACCAAGTTCATTGCCGGCGAACAAGTTATATTTTGGATGACACCAACATATTTAATGGCACCTTGCAATACTATTGACTATGATAGGTCGTTGGTATAAAAAAAAAAAAATTGCCATCATATACTATACATTTTTCAAATCTCGAATTAACAATTTCGTATCGTAACATTAGAGAAATACAAAACACATATTATACAATGTTGAAACTTGCAGATATCGTGAAACGAAGTTTGTTCATGACAAAAGATCGGCCCCCATAAATAATAGCTAGAGATTTGATAATTAATTTTTACTAACAAATTTCGCATCTACAAATCTGTTTTATCTACTTCAATCAACCGCAAAATCTGAGCTTGCAACGCATAAGGGCCTAAAAATCATTGTGCAATTTCATGTTCATTTTTCAAAGATAAGTATATCATCGGATCGTCTAGCCAATCAGAATCAATCATCTCATCCGCAATTCGAAGAAATTGCTGATCCTTAAATTACATCGCTATCCCGCTGAGTTTTGATTGGAACAAATTTGTTGTCATTGTCAGATGATATATTTCAAGAGATACAGAAAAGATTGATGAATATACAACATCTGGATCAGGTTGGAGATGAGATAAAATAACATAAATTTTGTTTCATACTATGAAATATAATCCATTGCGAGGTAGCTCATAGGTCGACCTGCCAACTAAAATCAAAAACTCAAAATGTTACGGTTGTTGTAGAGTTTAATGCCATTTTTCAGCAAAAGATAGGCTATACATGGCGGCCAGTATCAATGGTGGAGGAAGAACCCAGGAAAACCCCGGAAAGAACCACCGACCCACGAGGAGCTACTGGCAAGCTTTCTCACATATCCACATTGGCCGAATCCGAGACTGGAACCCACGCAGACAGAGCTGAGATGGCAGTGATCCGTAACGATGAGAACTTTAGGCCACTCGGCCACTCGGGGCCCAACTCAAAATGTTGTATCAATGTTAAGAACAACGATAACAAATGTTTTCAATTGGGTTATTATCAGCGTTGTTTCCAGCAGATAAGCACACCGACAGATTATCAAATTACATTTGTCATTCTAACAATCTAAACTTTTCCGGAACTGTATTGCCCGTTCCGAGTATTAAATTCCAAAATGTGAGAAACAAAACATTTTACTTTTACCAGGTGGTATTAATGTGTTTGGAGTACACGATGATACACAAAAGATTTATCCAAGATATATCAGCGATCGAGCCACATTAGATCTCGCAAAATCTAAACAAGCAACAATAAACTTGCTGTTCTATAAAAACTATTACGTGTGGATCAAAAACTTTAACGGGTTAGTAGGTGGGCAGTATAACAAGCTCAACGAAAAGGAACATTTCTGTTTCAAGTGTCTCTACGGATGTCAGTCCCAGCTGATATTAGATCGTCATCTAGAATATTGATCTAACGTACAACGAATATCTATGACAGGTTAAGATGAAAACATATTACAGTTCACGAACTAAAGACACAGGATGAAAGTACCATTATAATATACTACGTTTTCAAGTCAATTCTACTTCCTGTGCAAGGAGCAGAAAATAATCCTGATAAATCTTCTACAAGAAAAGTACAAGAACATGTTCCATGTGGGTTCGCATACAAAGTTGTAGGTGCTGTTGATAAACGTGTATCAAAACCTGTTAAACTTTATCATGGTGTCATTCCTGCTCTGCGGTTGTTTAAAAATCTTATCAACGAGGTTGATGCCATCATGATGTTGCTCGACAGGATAACAAAAATGAAACCTTTGACTGTAAAACAAGAAATAGAATTTGCTTTCGCAAAAACATGTCACATCTGCGAGCAAGCGTTTACTTCTGAACTTGGATCTGGTCGAGCAAAAGATCATTGTCATATTACAGGTAAGTATCGCGGTGCAGCTCATGACAAATGCAATATTAAATATACCGCACCAGATTTCATTCCTGTTGTCGCATATAATTTCCGTGGATACGATTCTCATATTATCGTAGAAGCGCTCGCCAACAAAGATATAATAAACCGCATAAAAATCAATAACAACGAAAAATAAAATGCATCCCAAATAATACGGAAAAGTATATGTATTGGCAAGTTGAGATTTATTGATAGTCTCCAGTTTATGGTGGCATCGTTAGACGAACTCGTGAAAGGATGTGGAAAGTTTGATAATTTGATTGATCATTTCGGTGACGAAGCAAATTTACATACAAGAAATTTATCTGATAATTTGATTGATCATTTCGGTGACGAAGCAAATTTACATACAAGAAATTTATCTTTCCATATGAATATCTTAGCTACTGGGATAGATTTAATGAAACAAGTTCACCTGACCAGGACAAGTTTTATTCTCGATTAAATCTTGAAAGTGTCAGCGATGACGACTATGCTTACGCTCAGCAAATTTGGAATGAATTTGATTGTAAAACCTTTGGAGATTATCATGACCTGTATCTGATCACAGATGTGTTGTTGCTCGCAGATATATTTGAAAATTTCAGAGATTTCAGAGCTGATAACTACGGACTTAACCCAGCATGATATTACTCAGCACCTGGATTAAGTTGGGACGCATTACTCAAGCACAGTAAAACAAAACTGGAATTTCTGACAGATCCTGACATGTTTTGTTTCATAGAACGTGGAATCCGAGATCGCATAAGCGTTATAAAAATTATGACCGTGCGAATAACAAGTACATGATCAACTATGATAAGACATTGCCGTCATTTTTCATAGTTTATTTGGATACCAATAACCTCTACAACCATGCAATGTCTGAGCCGATGCCGTATGGCGGATTTCATTGGACAAGTCAGGATCATTTTGTCAAAGAAACCGATAAAACTGTACTTGATAATAATGGCTATTTTACAGTATTTATCTTGACTATCTGTTGATCTTCATGACGCTCATAACGACTATCCATTTAGTCCTGAGTCAAAACTGATCAATTACAGTTTGTTATCAGAGCAACAAAGTAATTACTCGGCTGGCACTAGTGGTAAATCAGTTGTTCAAAAACTAGTACCAAATCTTCTTGACAAACGGAGATATATATTACATTATAAAAATCTCAAACAGGCACTTGACCATGGTCTAATACTAAGAAAAGTTCATCGTGTGTTAAAGTTTAATCAGTCGCGTTGGATGAAAAATTACATCGACTCTAACAAAGAGCAGCTGCAACAACAGAATTAAAAAAAAAAAACTTCTTTAAGCTCATGAATAACAGCGTTTCGGAAAGACCATGGAAAACATTAGAAAGAGAGTCAATACTGAGATCGCCAATAACGCTGAACATCGTAATAAACTTGTAGAATCTGATAATTTTGTTAGCATGAAAATTTTTAATGACAATCTTGTCGCCGTATATAAGGGAAAGACAAACTTAAAGTTGAATAAACCGGTTTATGTTGATATGGCAGTACCTGAAATATCAAAGACATTAATGTACGACTTTCATTACAATTTTTATAAGGTTCAGTGGCCTGAAGCAGAGCTGCTATTTACAGATACTGACTCGTTGATGTACAGGATAGAATCTGATGATATTTACAACGAATTCTATGAACACCAGGATCTATTTGATCTTTCAGATTATCCAACAAATAGCGGATATCACTGCGATGACAATAAAAAGGTAATAGGAAAGTTTAAAGATGAAGTTTCTATGAAAATCATAATGGAATTTATTGGATTACGTTGTAAAATGTACTGTCTAAAATTATCTGATAATAAGGTCAAGAAATGAGCCAAGGGAATAAAAAGAAATGTGGTCAGTAAGGTAATAGGATTTGATAATTATAAGTCGGAGTTAGAGGGTTTTAGTAGTGTTGAAATGATGGCAATAAAATCAAATTGTCATAAAATTGAGACAGATGTTATAATAAAATCTGGTCTTTGCAATTTCGATGATAAGTGATACTGTTCTGATAGAATTAATACATTTGCGTTGGGATATAAAATGTCTGATAGTGTTGATTTTAGCAAGGTGGATTTTTTTAGATTGTTTATTAACAGTAAATCGCCAGCAATTTCGTTTCAAAATAAGGATAGTAAAAATTTTGTGTGAAATATGAAATATAATGGAAGATATTATGGTGGAAGATATCACGTTCAAGATGAAGAGAATTCACTTCCAGGGTAAGCATATGACGATTATACTTAACAACGACAAGTATAGCATGTACTTCAAAAATAGAAATAATATAAAGTTGTCTTTTGTTTGTAATGATTATTCGGAATATTTTGATAAACTTGCTTTGATCATAAAAGAGCTCGTTAAAACTATTGACAATCTTTATAATCCAATATCGCAAAACAAATACACAAAAATTACAGTAGATGATGAGCTAAAAAATGTTACGTTAATAAGACAATAGTTTCTCATGGAAACTTTATCAAAATGTTAGAACCCGATTCTCTTATCAACGGTAAAATAAATATGTACTTGTTCTGTCATGATGATGAGAGTTATATTATTGCAAAAGCTGAAACGTTAAAAATATCTCGAGAAATCTCTAGCAATTTTGTGTAAAATATCAGATATAAAAATTGTTAGCAATCTCTAGCAATTTTGTATGAAATATATGAGTAGTCTTATAAAGGGGATGTTTCTAGATCAAACCCTATTTTATTTGACGATGGCGACGATTCAATGGCATGTCCTCGACAAGTAAACGATTATGAAATAGACGCTGTTACCTCAACAAAGTTGTTTTCGTAGTTGTTTAGACTAAATTGAGGGGGCCATGGAGTGGGGAAGAATCATATTGTCGTCAAGTTCAAAATAGGGTTTGGGGCCAGAAAACCCTCTTTATAACACTGCTCCATCTTTGATCAATGTACAAAAGTGTTGTACTTCTACCCATGCTACACCATCCTGACGTAAAAGTACCAGCCAGTCATTGCAGTTCCAGTGTGGGTTAGGGTGGGGTGGGGTGGGGTCAAACTAGTTGTTACTTGAATGACGCCACTGGAATGGCGCCATACTGGCTTGACAATTTAGGATGCTAGCAGCCAAGACCAGCTTACAAGAGCCATCCCATTGAATCCAATGAATGACTCGGTCCTTATTACTCTAGGCATCCAACTAGTATTTATGTTGGTTGCTTTTCAACGGCACTTTGTTTGGCTATTTCAAGCTGAGGAAATGAGAGCTGAGTGTTGTCTGTAAGTACACCCCATGGCAACCAACCCTGACCGGCCTCGATATGAATCGAACCTGTTACACCTCGATTATGAGTCCAACGTTCTACCCATTGAACTGTCATTGCTTCCTCACAATTAAAGTCACTAAGCTCATATAATCTATATAAGTGTGGAGAATGATTTTGTTTTAAATAAGAGCAAGCCCCTCCTTATATCAGAAACATAACATATAATACAATTAGTACTTTCAAAATGAGATCCTAAACTTGACGATTTGATGAAAGATAAAGACAGTTTCCAACTCAGCTCACTATCAGATGTATCGAAATATGACAGATAAGCCTTAATTAAGTTTTGAAGCCAGGTGCACAGTATAGCTTTGTTAAACAATCGAGATTGAAATCAGTCTAATTAATTGGAGATATTTTGCTGTTATCCAAACATCCACACTGTTCCAATTTCATAAGAAACTTCTAGCTCAAACTTTGCAGAATACATTTTATGTAAAATTGATGTATTCATATGTGTTATCGTAAGAGCATGGGTTGAGGGCAGCGTTTTGTACTGCCCGATCTTCGCTCATTAATATGTAAATTAAACAACACTTTAAATTAGAATATGTATTTAATATGTAAGTAATGGGTCATTCTAACATTACCTTTCCGTTGGGACCCTTACAAGATTCCTGAGAATCGGGACAATCACAACTGGGTCCTGAGTAACCGCGCTCACACTGGCATGACTCACAATCACACCTTCCATGACCTGAAATATATTATAAGGATGTATTTCTTGTGCATTCTGTGTGATTTATATCAATATTTATTTCTGCACTTTACAAGAATGAACTTTGTGGGGCTTTTTGTCCTTACGAAAGTACAGGTAATGTTTTTTATTAAAAATAACTTTAAACTTTTTATATTTCCAAATTATTGTTCTTTATATTCCTGCAAATAATAACATAATATCATCATAAATCTGTGTAAGTTTAAAAATTATACGACTTTGGAGATAGACATTAAAACTTTTGGAATCAATAATAAATTAATAAAAGCATGATAGTGCCTCCTAGTACTGCTTTGATGCGATGAAATAAAATGATGACAAAAACTTAAACTCTGTAATTCTTTCCATTTTAATCTGAACAATATCATAGAAACAATATCGTAGGACACATTCGAGTACTATATGTTTTCACAGAGCTCGGGAGAATCATAGACGCTAAATTAAATAGCCCCAATTACACATGTTATGAATTATGCCAGAAAAATTACATATTTGAGAAATTAAAACACTGTACAATTGTTCAATATGTGGAAAATGAGCCATTCAAAGGGAATGATTCTCTACTCTATGAAAACAATATCCAGGAATTCGAGAAAACATTATTTGTTCATTTTTACTGCTGCCTGTTGAAACCATTTCTAATATTCTTGAGGTATCATAATTTCAAAATAGTCACTGTGGCAGCCATACTGGGTGTAAAATCAAAATCATTTTCATTTAGGCAAACATTTGCTGAAAACCCCAAGTGGTAATGTGGCCATTCATTGAGGAGAATTAGTGAGAATAGTTTCAAACTATTTATTGTGTCAGCTATAATTGAGATCAGATCGGCATTATTTTCATTCAGAACCAACTTGGTAACATAATATCTGCCTTCTGTCGAAAACCCAATGTCGATATGACGTTCCATTCAGGAAGAGTAGCAACAAACTGATTTTCAAGGTAATTGCCATGGTGACCATATTAGGTATCAGATTGGCACCATTTTCTTTTTGTACCAATAAAACATCTTAAGAAATTTTGTGGTGAAAACTAAAGGTTGATATGAATTTCAACCCGGGAGGGATAACGATTGGACTTTCAAGATGGCTACCGAGGTGGTCATACTGGATATCAAATCCACACAGTTTTATTTAATACCAACCAGACACCATGAAAAGTCTCCCAGTAAAAACCCCATACTGATATGGATTTCTATTCAGCAGCAAGCAAGAACAAGATATCTACTGTGATTACCATAGTAGATTTCCATGTGGCGCCCTTTTCTTTTAGGAATATTTTAACATAAGAAGTCTTCTGGTTAAAACCCCATGTCGATATGACTTTCCGTTAAAGAAAAGGAGGGAAAAGAAGATTTTCGAGATGGATGCTTTAGAGGCCATATTTTACATCATATCGACAAAATTTTCCTTTAGAACCAACAAGAAATTATAAACATTATTGTAGTCAAAACCATATATTAATATGATCATCATTTCAGTAGGAGTTGCGATAAAATTATTTTCAAACTGGACGATGCGGGGCCCATATTTTCATTTAGGACCAACTAGACATTGTAACAGGTTTTCTGGTGAAAATTCCATGTTGATATGACTTTCAGTTTAGGAATGCAAAACAAAATAGGATTTTCAAAATGGCCTCCATGACGGCAATACCGGACATCAGATCATCACCATTTGCTTTTAAGACCAATTAGACATGATAAGAAAATCTTTTAGTGAAAACCCATCTCGATATGATCATCCATTCAGGTGGAGTAGAGATGGAAACAGGATTTTTAATATGGCTGATGTGGTGGACATATCATGTGTCTGAGAAGCATCTATTTCATCGAAAAGCAACGAGACCTTCGTATGAATGTGCATGAAAAGTTTCATCGACATTCACCAAGAAGTTTAGAAGGAGTAACGATAGCAAACTTGTGCTAATGGATAGATGAACAGTGGACGATAAAGAACAAACCATCCCATAAGCTCTTTTGGTTTATAACCAGTAGAGCTTAAATAATATACATTATTCTATAACAAACGTCAACTCGAAAATAATGTTACCTCCACATTCTAGACCGTTCACATCTCTAGGACACTTTTCAGAATTGCACTGGCAGTAATGTCCTGCATGATAAATGAAACATTTATTTTTAATAACAATAATATTTCCAGTATCTTCAAATTACGGATTTTCGGGGTCTATGTTATCGCTTCCAATTAGTAGATATATTTATTAGTTTTTACAGCGTTTGAGTTACAGCTGAGATATTACCATTATTTTCTAATGTACGTAACTTAAACATTGACAAAGAAAAAAAACAACAAAATTTTATGAACAAATAATATGATTATTCAGTGAAACCCTTATCAAACCGAAAACCACTAGGACCAAATTTTTTTTGGTTTTGAGAGGTTTTCAGCTTAATGACGCTAAGCAGATGTGTAAACAATGTCTATTTGTATAAGCGCTCACATAATGAGAGAGAGAGAGAGAGAGAGAGAGAGAGAGAGAGAGAGAGAGAGAGAGAGAGTTTTGCATGTTTGTAGACATATAAGACACAAAGTATATTATACCTCTGAAACCATGATTGCATACACATACTCCACACTGGCATTTGCCACTGGATGAACAGATTTCGTCTCCAGTTTCATTCTTGTTTCTGTCATAGAAAACATTTTATGCTATATTTTCTTAATATAAATTCCGATGTCTTTTGTTTCTTTTGTTTCTTTCTAAACCTTCTCTTTTCTTTTCTGAGATAACGGGGGTATAATGATAAAATCATGATAAATAATTAAATGAAAGAGGAAAATATGAGTTTTTAACATCAGTAGTAGTCAATAACCAAATATTGTAAAATGATGGAAAGCATAACAAAATAAAGGTATAACAGTTTTAGCTATCTAACATCATGTTCTATTAAAACAAGCACAGAGACCACGGACGTTGTGCAAGATCTGTGGCCACAATTTAAGGAACATACAGCAAAGTCTTCAAAAATATGATTTAAAAAGAACTCGAGACCTCTCTGCTGATAACACAAAGATGTTTAAAGATGTTAAATTTGAAACTGTTACAATGTTATTTTTTTTCCAAAACATGGAGTTTAAAGATTCCTAAGAAAATGAAAGAGACGGGCGATAAAAAAGGTTCACATAGCTCGGTGCGACCAATTCAAACAATGCCAAGTATGACCAACAGAAATTATATATATATATATATATATATATATATATATATA
>JAECUM010031998.1:0-32377 GCA_016617855.1 Megalonaias nervosa
TTGAAAATAGAGAAGAAACAAGTAAATCATTTTCTTTTTTGCTTTAAAACTCATAACCCTAACCTTGACCCTATAAACATAACCATAACCCTATAAAGATAACCCTTACCCTATGTACATAACCCTAACCCTATAATCATAACCCTAACCCTATAATCATAACCCTAACCCTATAATCATAACCCTAACCCTAATCCTATAAATATAACCTTAACTCTAATCCTATGATCATAATCCTAACCCTATAAACATAATCCTAACTCTATCAACATAACCCTAACCCTAATCATATAAACATAACCCTAATCCAATAAACATAACCCTAGCCCTATAACATAACCGTAACCCTACAAACATAACCCTAACCCTATAAATATAACCCTAACCCTAATCCTATAAATATAACCCTAGCCCTATAAATAACTAGCTTCAAAGTTATATGATTGTTATCGAGGGTCCTCTCCACAACAACCATCATATTAGAATACCAATAACATAACGCTACCATACTGCACAAATATCACTTAAAGTGTATAATGCAGTAAACACATTTATACTTTGCCGTGTGTTTTGTGTGTGTGCGTGTGAGAGAGAGATTTTAGAAAGCATTTGCCAACTATTAGATTGAGATTGTTATATGACCACAAAACGTGACAATCACTCTGACTATGTGGTGTTTTTGTGACAATAACGAAATTAAAGCCATAAGGTATAAAAACTTTCCTTGTAAACAATCCGTCAGTTTTACTGGAGATTCGTGTGTAAACAAGCATGCTCAAATATCAGCAGAATCCTTCACACATAGCAGTTATAGATTTATAAGTTAGATGTTGTGACGATTGTAAGCTTCACATATAACCTGTACTATGTTGTGACGATTGTAATCTTCACATATGACCTGTACAATGTTGTGACGATTGTAATCTTCACATATAACCTGTACTATGTTGTGACGATTGTAATCTTCAGATGTGACCTGTAAAATGTTCTGACGATTGTAATCTTCACATGTGACCTGTACTATGTCGTGACGATTGTAATCTTCACATATGACCTGTACAATGTGGTGACGATTGTAATCTTCACATGTGACCTGTACTATGTTGTGACGATTGTACGATCTTCACATGTGACCTGTACAATGTTGTGACGATTGTAATCTTCACATGTGACCTGTACAATGTTGTGACGATTGTAATCTTCACATGTGACCTGTACAATGTTGTGACGATTGTAATCTTCACATGTGACCTGTACAATGTTGTGACGATTGTAATCTTCACATGTGACCTGTACAATGTTGTGACGATTGTAATCTTCAAATGAGACCTGTACTATGTTGTGACGATTGTAATCTTCACATGTGACCTGTACAATGTTCTGACGATTGTAATCTTCACATACGACCTGTACTATGTTGTGACGATTGTACTATGCTGTGACGATTGTAATCTTCACATGTGACCTGTACTATGTTGTGACGATTGTAATCTTCGCATATGACCTGTACTATGTTGTGACGATTGTAATCTTCACATCTAGTCTGTACTATGTTGTGACGATTGTAATCTTCACATGTGACCTGTACAATGTTGTGACAACTGTAATCTTCACACGTGACCTGTACAATTTAGGATGTTGTGACAACTGTAATCTTCACATGTGATCTGTACTATTTAAGACATATTATGAATCTCATATTTTCAAAAAATATCTGATCTTTTTCTTTGATCTTTCTATGGTTTGAAGGTGGATCCCAAATGTATGGAAGAGATCAGAAGAAGACTAAATAAATGTTGATACCAAGACTAAATAGATGTCGAGACCAATATTAAATTGATGTCTAAACTAAGGCTAAATAGATGTCGAGACGAAGTCTAATTAGATATTGAGACCATGACTAAAGGTAAATCGAGACCAAGACAAAATAGATGTTGAGACAATATCTAAATAAATGCCGAGATAAAGACAAAAGTATCGAGAACAAGACTAAATAAAGGTCGAGACCAAGACTAAATAGATGTCCAGTCCGAGACTAAATAAATGTTGAGACGATGACTAAATAGATGTTGAGACCATGACTAAATTAATGTCTAGACCAAGACTAAATAAATATCGAGACCAAAACTAAATAGATATCGAGACTAAGATTAAGCAAATGTTGAGATCATGACAAAACTGATATCGAGACCAAGACTAAATATCTGTCGGGACCAATAATAAATAGATGTTGAGACCAGACAAAATAAATGTCGAGACGATGACTAAATAAATATCGAGAACAAGACTAAATAGATGCCGAGACCAAGACTAAATGAATGCCGAGTCCAAGACTAAATGAATGCCGAGACCATGACTAAATGAATGCCAAGACCAAGACTAAATGAATGCCGAGACCATGACTAAATAAATGGCGAGACCAAAACTAAATGAATGTTGAGACCAAGACTAAATGTATGCCGAGACCAAGACTAAATGAATGCCGAGATCAAGACTAAATGAATGCCGAGACCAAGACTAAATGAATGTCTAGACCAAGACTAAAGAGATGTCGAGACCAAGACTAAATGAATGCCGAGACCAAGACTAAATGAGTGCCAAGACCAAGACTAAATGAGTGCCGAGACCAAGACTAAATGAATGCCAAGACCAAGACTAAATGAATGCCAAGACCAAGACTAAATAAATGCTGAGACCAAGACTAAAGAGATGTCGAGACCATGACTAAATGAATGCCGAGACCAAGACTAAATGAATGCCGAGACCATGACTAAATGAATCCCGAGACCATGACTAAATGAATGCCGAGACCAGGAGTAAATGAGTGCCAAGACCAAGACTAAATGAATGTCGAGACCAAGACTAAATGAGTGCCGAGACCATGACTAAATGAGTGCCGAGACCAAGACTAACTAAATGCCGAGACCAAGACTACACGAATGCAGAGACCAAGACAACATGAATACCGAGACCAAGACTAAATGAATGCCGAGACCAAGACTAAAGAGATGTCGAGACCAAGACTAAATGAATGCCGAGACCAAGACTAAATGAGTGCCGAGACCAAGACTAAATGAATGCCGAGACCATGACTAAATGAATGCTGAGACCATGACTAAATGAATGCCGAGACCAAGACTAAATGAATGCCGAGACCAAGACTAAATGAATGCCGAGACCAAGACTAAATGAGTGCCGAAAGCAAGACTAAATGAATGCCGAGACCAAGACTAAATGAATGCCGAGACCAAGACTAAATGAATGCCGAGACCAAGACTAAAGAGATGTCGAGACCAAGATTAAATGAATGCCGAGACCATGACTAAATGAATGACGAGACCAAGACTAAATGAATGACGAGACCAAGACTAAATTAATGCCGAGACCAAGACTAAATGAATGCTGAGACCAAGACTAAATGAATGCCGAGACCAGAACTAAATGAATGTCGAGACCAAGACTAAATGAGTGCCGAGACCATGACTAAATGAGTGCCGAGACCAAGACTAAATAAATGCCGAGACCAAGACTACACGAATGCAGAGACCAAGACTACATGAATGCCGAGACCAAGACTAAATGAATGCCGAGACAAGACTAAAGAGATGTCGAGACCATGACTAAATGAATGCCGAGACCAAGACTAAATTAATGCCGAGACCAAGACTAAATGAATGCCGAGACCATGACTAAATGAATGCCGAGACCAAGACTAAATGAATGCCAAGACCATGACTAAATGAATGCCGAGACCATGACTAAATGAATGACGAGACCAAGACTAAATGAATGCCGAGACCATGACTAAATGAATGCCGAGACCATGACTAAATGAATGCCGAGACCAAGATTAAATGAATGCCGAGACCAAGACTAAATGAGTGCCGAGACCAAGACTAAATGAATGTCGAGACCAAGACTAAATGAATGCCGAGACCAAGACTAAAGAGATGTCGAGACCAAGATTAAATGAATGCCGAGACCAAGACTAAATGAATGCCGAGACCAAGACTAAATCAATGCTGAGACCATGACTAAATGAATGCCGAGACCATGACTAAATGAATGACGAGACCAAGACTAAATGAATGCCGAGACCAAGACTAATTGAATGCCGAGACCAAGACTAAAGAGATGTCGAGACCATGACTAAACATTTACGCGAGGAAAGTATGATAGAGTATAGTACAAATAAACTGTGTGTGCAAACATATACAAAACTAATTGAATAAATGAACATACGTTATCTACTCTTATGTTGCATTTTGTGTCCAAAGGGCATGAGGCTATATCGAAAGTCGGCAAGTTTGAGTCTAACGTTCGCCACAACTAATTAATATTAACTACTATTTTTGAATTTTTTGCAATTTTATTAAAAATCTGTTTCTGCAAGAAGGAAAGGCACAGAGTAATATGGTAAATGTTGGGAAGAAAAACAGGTCAGTTAAAATGATGTATATACTGTTGGAAGGTTTCTATTGTTGCAGAACATAATATATTATCAGTTTCAGCCACTTCACATGGATTGGGTTTGTCCTATCGAGTTCATTGGGTAATTTGATTTCGATTGGTTTTGTTTCAATAAGCTGATAGCGGATATTGTCGTATCGAGCGAGACCAATAGGATTCAGTTTGATCTTAAACTGGACTCGTTGAACGAGATGCATATTTCTGTATTGATTATATATTTATTATATATACTCAAAATAACGAATATAATGCATTAAATAATGAAAACCATGTTATCAAATAGTCCCCAATCTTCCGGATAAGGGGTTTAGAATATAAAGATCCTAGTATTCACAAGATATGTGGACTCTGCCTACGTCAGCAGATTGCTAAATCATTTTTTTTTTTTAATGTTTGTACAAATTGACGCGTACTTTGGCTCTTTCAGTGTACATTAATTTAGCAAACTAAAAACGACACCATTCTGAATCAAAAGTGGCAGAGAAAAGAAAATGCTTTGGGGTGATGAAGACATACACTGGCAATGTTCGTGACTGGGCAAAATTCATGAAATGTCTTTTTATTTCATTATTTATTCTGCAGCAATGCAAGTTTGACGCACGTTTTACTGGCATTAGAGATTACACATTTAGTCATAACATCAGAAATTCCCTTCGAAAACGATTTGTTTTACTATTCAGGAAAAGTATAGGCTACCCTTAGAATTCAGAATTTGTTAAAATATTCGTTCAAGAAGGAAACGATTCCCATGAGTTCAATTTGTAAACGTCTTTGCTTCCATTTTCTGAAATCAGTGCCTCAGACAAAATACTAAAGCACGATATAAAACAAAATGACAGTTGGAGGAAAATATGCTGAGCAAAAATAAAGGGAAACAGGGTCCGATTATCATCAAACAGAATGCTTGGGATCACATGACAAGATGATTTCTTTGTTAGGGGCTAAACTCCAAACCCCAGCCATACCGGCTAATCATTGATGGTTATAAATTGCCCTAACCCCAACCATAGCGGCTAATCATTGATGGTTATAAATTGCCCTAACCCCAACCATACCGGCTAATCATTGATGGTTATAAATTGCCCTAACCCCAACCATACCGGCTAATCATTGATGGTTACATTTGAGAAAAATGTTCCCCGCCTGTATCCTCCCCTCAGCAAAGGTAAAGGCTTGGAAAACGTATGTAAAATGGACGATACAATTTAACATTTGACTGACGTTGGTGTCCTTTTTTTCGCAAGAAATATTTGTAAATTTGGAAAGTTTACAGTAAAGGATAGTCGTGCTCATTAGAATGTATTTATGTTCATTTTATGAG
Organism: Megalonaias nervosa; assembly: GCA_016617855.1. Lineage (NCBI taxonomy): Eukaryota > Metazoa > Mollusca > Bivalvia > Unionida > Unionidae > Megalonaias > Megalonaias nervosa. The sequence goes on from JAECUM010031998.1 coordinate 5,792, forward strand.
TTTAACAAAATACCTAAAAGAACGAATTTAAGGACAAAATATATGTGTCAAGACACAAAAAATACATGTATCAAGACACAATATATGTGTGAAGACACAATATATGTTGAAGACAGAATATATGTGTAAAGATATATGTGTGTTGTTACGTGTTTATGATCTTACAAAAAGTAACAAGAAAAGAGTGAAAACAACAAGCTTTGTAAAATTTAACAAATAATTTATTTCCCTAGAAAAACAGGGTAAAAATGAGAAAAAGAACTTACGGTTTTACGAATCAAAACCAAAATTAATCCAAGAATTAAAAAAAATAGAAGTCCTATTATTAAAAAGTCCTAAATGAATCTGAGTTCGAGTCCCGATGAAATTCAAAATGGACGTCTGTTGTGGTCAGCGTCGTACTGATGTGCCAACAGTTTTTCTGCTGAATCACAGAAAATAATATTCCAGTTTGGAATTCCGAATAATTTCAATGAATTTCTTCATCCAAGAATTTCATAGGAGCACTTATATTTCCGGGGAAAAGAATCACTTATATTCCATAAAATAGAATTCCAAGTCAAACTGGTCACAACAAAACACCTTTAAGTGTCAAAGGTTTAGAGCCCGAACTGAACTATCTTCTATCAAGACAACAGTTATACACTAATTTAAGACGCAAAACAGATTCCCGTATGAGGGTCACGTGGTCACCCTTCCAGAACAACATAGAAGCTTTTAACATACCTGACATCACGTGCTCCCAGTATGGCCTTAACTGAAATCAATGGTTCTTACTCTGGGAATTACTATAAAAAAATTTTAAAATAAAGTTGTTTACCAGAACCCTTACTGGTTCTGAATCAAGGTAAGCAACTAGATACAGTGTTTCTACTACTGGTTGTTTATCAGTAAAATAAAAAAAGTTAGGTCAAACAGAACTGAACTGAATTTAAAAAAAAAAAAAGATGTCAAATCCAGTAGACAAAGTTATCATTACAATAACATGTAATGGAATAAAAAAAATTAAAACTAAAAAACAAATAATTCAATTACATATATATAACAGTGTAGACACAGGGTATGTGTGAAGGCACAATATATGTGTAGATTCAAGATATATGTGTAAAGACACAATATATGTGTCAAGATACAATATATGTCAAGGCACAATATATATGTGGATTCAAAATATATGTGTAAAGATAAAATATATGTGTAAATACAATAACTAAGAGACATTTAAAACTCGATAGAACTTTAATGGTGCACAGTAGACGTCACATTCATTTTAAAGTTCACAATCGACGTTACAATCACTTAAAAGTTCACAATAGACGTCACACTCATTTAAAAGTTCACAATAGACGTAATAATCATTAAAAGTTTACAATAGAAGTAATAATTTTTTTAAAAGTTCACAATAGACGTCATAATCATTTAAAAGTACACAATATATATATAATAATCATTAAAAATAACTTAATAGACCTCACAATCATTCAAAATTAGTCACTTTCAACTTACCTTAATGTTAATTCACGAATACCATAATATTCATTATGCATGAGTTTGTGACATGAAAATCACAAGTCGTTTACTGTGCTACAAAATGTTCCTAAGATGGGTTTCTGTAGGAAAAATAAGTATGGATTCGATCTGTAGGAAATCTATGTATGGATTCAATATGTAGGAAATCTATGCATGGATTCAATATGTAGGAAATCTATGTATGGATTCAATCTGTAGGAAATCTATGTATGGATGAAGAAGCTTGCTAAGAAAAATGATTTCGTTTTTATATAGCACAAATGACTCTTAATGTGTAAACAATTCCATTCGTAATAATTCTACCTTTGGACGGAGAGATTTGATTAGAAGACTTATGATGAGTACAATTCAATTCGAAGTAACTCTACCTTTGGACGCAGAGAGTTGCTTAGAGGAAGAAACATTTCTAGAAGTTTAAGCCTGCACTCTTTGAATCTCCAGGAATAAATGATTGTGTTCACTAAACAATGACACTGTATGAATGCAAGTGTTATATTGAATAATTTAGCTCTGGTTTCTTCAATTATGGTAGATTTTACATCCGTCTCTACAATCAAGGATACGATGAAGAACGGCAAATTCATAACCGTGTAAGAAAAGGCGATTACGGAAACTGAAATGCTAGCAGACTGTACACCTACTCTTTGCTTCCTATTTGTGGCATCTCGAGAATCCATGGGAAGGAAGGCCTCTATTCGTCTCATGTGGCGCCGAACCATCAAAAATATGAAGAAGGTTGGGACTATTATACTTAAAGATAAACCAAAGTACCATATATAGTAAACTATCCTCCCTTCTTTTGTCATGCCGCTGTCCATACAAACTTTGCAGTTTGTCCATTCATGTGTGTCGAAGAAAAAATGGAACAAGTAGACAGATACCGCTCCTAGTATCCATAGTGTAATCGCCAATGCTAAGAAAAATGTCCTCGTGGCGATCTTCAACGAAAACTCTGTGAAGTATAGAACGAGCACGCGTTCTAGTGATAGTGCAGAAATAAACATGGCTGTAATAACAATGCTGCAGTGGATCATGATGATTCTATCGTTTCTCAGTTTAAATTGGTCAATGTTAGAGGAACAAAACAACAGGATTTGTGATACAAAATAAACCATTCCTCCAAATATATCGCTCAACATCAATCCAGAAGACAAAATCCGTATCCCTTCAGGCATTTTTGATGTCCGAACCATTGTTGAAAGGGCAAGTGAGCCACTGACAATTATAAGGAACGAGAGAAAAACAAGCACCAGAGAAGTTCGTTCCACTTTGAAACCTTCACTCCCCATTCCATTGAGGAAATACAAGTTGGTGGTTGATTCATTCGGTAGTGACATGGATGTTATCTTATAAGAAGGTAATAAATGATAAATTCCTTTATTTTAATATTTCCTTTTGCAAATTATCATTTAAAGGTTAGCTGTGTATTAGATATGGCTAATCATAATTTAAGTTGTTTCAGTCACGATTTATGTAGTATTACACAGACTTTTACGTTTACTGTAATTAAATAATCTGTGACGATATGGAGTAGTCACATCCTCTGAACATTCTAGAAATATGTTCCAATGCTGAATGGCAATCCTAGAATTGGATATTTCAAATAACCTCTTTATATTATACAGTGTGTCACGTGATATCCTTGTTGCTGTTCATATAATCGATTGGAGCTTGCGTGCATAATAATCACTGCTTAATATATCATAGACTGGTTGTAAAATTAATTCATTTAATATCAATACATAGAACATCTGAAGACACATTCGTGCATTTGGAGAACTTAGTGTAACATGAACGACATATATCAGGACACCAGTGTGATCAACTTGGGAATTCTGAAAGAGAAAATTTTAAATATTTTGCTAATGTAGGTAGAATTCACATTTCATTGGAAATAATTGTCATGCATGGATTAATTATTAGTCTTCATCTTTAACAATACAAAATCATCTTTCTGCCAGTATTCATGTCAAAACCTCTTGTAATACTGTCAATATTCATGTCAAAACCTGTTTTTAATATTGTCAGTATTCGTGTCAAAACCTCTTTTAATACTGTCTGTATTCGTGTCAAAAACTCTTTTTAATACTGTCAGTATTCGTGTCAAAACTTCGTTTTAATACTGTAGTAACTTTAAATTAAAAGTAGAATTTTGCTTGCTTAAAGTATGAAAGTACGTTCGAAACAACTCTGTGATTTCAATGTTTTGATGTTTTTGAACACATGCATGTATATGAAATGTTATAAATATGAACTAACTGCTTGTAAGTGCGAGATAAAACTAGCCAGGTTCTAGTTATCACAACATGAAGGCTAAAACAGGAACCATGTTGGTAAATTCCCCTGCATTCCAAAGCATGCAGCAAACCTAACATCCTAATACCTTGGGATTCCCCACGTTCTGCGTACCAACCCTGATTTCATTTGTCTTTAGTATTATTCAAGGCAAAGTCTACTAATCTGAGTGTGCCGTGTTCGGATGAGAAATGTATTACTGATTTTATATATCCCAATATATTACTGATTTTATATATCCCAATATATTACTGAATTTATATATCCCAATATCTTACTGAATTTATATATCCCAATCTATTCCTGTACTGATTTTCTGTATCCCAATATATTACTGATTTTATATTTCCCAATATATTACTGATTTTATATTTCCCAATTTATTACTGATTTTATATTTCCCAATATGTTACTGATTTTATATATCCCAATTTATTACTGATTTTATATTTCCCAATATGTTACTGACTTTATATTTCCCAATATATTACTGATTTTTTATATCCCAATATATTACTGATTTTATATATCCCAATTTATTACTGATTTTATATATCCCAATTTATTACTGATTTTATATTTCCCAAACTTTTATCGGGAAAATAAATGCTGGTATAGTAAATCCTCTCCAACATCCTCGGCCAATACGACTGTCAGTCTCTTCTCTAAATATGGCTATGAGATACTCGGCCAATACGACTGTCAGTCTCTTCTCTAAATATGGCTATGAGATACTCGGCCAACACGACTGTCAGTCTCTTCTCTAAATATGGCTATGAGATACTCGGCCAACACGACTGTCAGTCTCATCTCTAAATATGGCTATGAGATACTCGGCCAATACGACTGTCAGTCTCATCTCTAAATATGGCTATGAGATACTCGGCCAATACGACTGTCAGTCTCATCTCTAAATATGGCTATGAGATACTCGGCCAATACGACTGTCAGTCTCTTCTCTAAATATGGCTATGAGATACTCGGCCAACACGACTGTCAGTCTCTTTTCTAAATATGGCTATGAGATACTCGGCCAATACGACTGTCAGTCTCTTCTCTAAATATGGCTATGAGATACTCGGCCAAGGCGACTGTCTCATCTCTAAATATGGCTATGAGATACTCGGCCAATACGACTGTCAGTCTCTTCTCTAAATATGGCTATGAGATACTCGGCCAACACGACTGTCAGTCTCTTTTCTAAATATGGCTATGAGATACTCGGCCAATACGACTGTCAGTCTCTTCTCTAAATATGGCTATGAAATACTCGGCCAACACGACTGTCAGTCTCTTTTCTAAATATGGCTATGAGATACTCGGCCAATACGACTGTCAGTCTCTTCTCTAAATATGGCTATGAGATACTCGGCCAAGACGACTGTCAGTATCATCTCTAAATATGGCTATGAGTTACGCGGCCAATACGACTGTCAGTCTTTTCTGTAAATATGGCTATGAAGTACTCGGCCAGTACGATTGACAGTCTCTTCTGTAAACATGGCTATGAGGTACTTCTGCAATACAATTGTCCGTCTCTTCTCTAAGCATGGGTAATAAGAACGTCGATGCCAGAATGAGAAAACAACGTCAACATATGTTTTATACCGTGTGCTAAAAAGCAGTGTTAAACCCATAACAACCAACCAAACATATAATGGAAACAAAACGCCCATAATTCGGTTACTTTCCACGTTTAACTAATGCAAAATATATGTTAAAAATTCATCAACCAAAATGAATTTAAATTTAAATTCTGAAAGTGTGGGAACTATTCTCTTTTCTGCTGAAGAAAATGTTAATATTTAAAATAGATGGATAATCTTATACAACGAAGCCTCTAAAACAAAGCTTTTTGCGATTTGAAAGTCTTTATCGTTGTGCTCTAACGTCATTAACATCATATTCGAACTCTACCAACCAAACGTACTCACGAGCAAAAGCATTTCAAAGAAGGTAGCGTAAAATACACAATTGACAGAAAAATCGACAATTTAACATAACATATGTGTTTAATGAGTCCAATAATTTCAACACAATAATTAATTTCCCTTGAAAATAAAGTGAAACTTTTAAAGGTCCTTACAGTGTTGTGAATTAAATCCACAATAATCCTGCAAGTTTATCAGAAGTCCAAAAGTATAGTCTTGAATGTGTTGATATACCAATAGCCTTGATGTATCAAAGATATGTAATCCACAATGTCTTTGAATGTCTTCACAATAATCCCGAAAAGTGTTATTGCCTAAATAGTTAATGAGCACTTAGTAATTCCAATAAATAATTTAAATGAATGATCCCTCTCAAATTAAATCTGAACACAACAGTAAATACTTGAAGAACTAGTAACCGTGTTTTTCAAAAACTTCTAAAAAATCTCAATCATTGTAAAGCAATATTACCAAAAACTATAACAAGATTTCTTTCAAGAATCTGCTAAGGTGATCAACAAGACTTGGTCTAGAACTGAAACCCAAGTAAACAATCTATTTATATCTTACTAACAAAAACAAACATTAGAGTAGTCAGGTACAGCACTACCCTCAATTACATACAAAGGTCAGGAACACAATACAAATTAGGTATACATCGCAATTATATATATATATATATATATATATATATATATATATATATATATATATATATATATATATACATCAACAAGACAAACATGAGCGTAGTCAGGTTTTTATATCTATGACTGTGTAATGGTGAGGGTTCACACTTACAATCAAATCAATGCAACAAAATTAATAGATGTTGTTGCATGTTGAGAGATTACGAACCACTTGGATTAGCACTTTTTGAAAAAATTCCCAGAAGTGAAAATAATGTAAGATGAGATAACAAAGTAATTCAAGGTATTGGAAATATTCATCTGAACACTGAGCCAGTATCTTGAAAGAAATAAAAAGGACCCAACATTCCTTCCAATAGGCGAAATGTCTGCTGCTATAATAATAATAATAATAATAATAATAATAATAATAATAATAATTATTATTATTATTATTATTATTATTATTATTATTATTATTATTAAAGACAGCTCCGGTGGCCTAGTGGTGCGGATGCGGGAGGTCATGGGTTCGATCCCCGGCCGAGCAATACCAAAGACTTAACAAAAATGGTACTAACAGCTACCTCTCTTGGCACGCAGCATTAAGAGGTTAGTGTTAGGACTGGTCGGCCTGGTATCAGGATAATGTGACTGGGTGGGACATCATGCTACATGTCTGCGGCATGGTGCCCCAGTGCTAGACATCACTATAAACTGCCATACTGCAGACACCGTAGAGATATGACTGAAAATTTTTTAAAGCTACGTTAAAAATCCAAATCACACACACATTAAAATTAAAACTTAATATCGTCCGACATATATTCATATATACTTAAATTTTTTGCACGTAAAAATAAAATAACGTTGCTGTAATCTTGTAATCTCCAACTTCAAATGTATGAAATAAATATGTTTAAACGAGATAAACATACATCATAATGCTCTCTCTCTCTCTCTCTCTCTCTCTCTCTCTCTCTCTCTCTCTCTCTCACACACACACACACACACACACACACACACACACACACACACACAACTACTCATTCAGTGCACGTATACGTTATACTTACATTGATTGGGATCTATGATATCCTTATGAAACAAGGACAAAAAAAATGTTTTTATTTTAAATTGTGCACCGTGTGGAAGGCATACAAGTACGATATGACTGCTTGTTTGGAATTTCCCCATCATCGGTGTGGCATTAGCTTCATAATCAGAATCAAGTAATAATCTGTCACGTATGATTCAACTGATAATGGTACAAATAGAAAATTATCACTAGGTAGTTTAAGGCAGCACATGACTAATCGTCTTATGATAAAGGTGTGCAACTCTTGTTAATAATGATACATGGTATTTAAGGCGTGCCAGGCATAAAGATCAGTACGGATAAAACTCATATCAAATTCACGTGTCTAAATCTTTATGGAACAACTTTCAATACGATGTGAGATACACGATCTCTTTATGGAATGATTTTGAACCCGATGTGAGATACCCGATCTCTTTATGGAATAAATTTATGTAGGATATCAGATACAAGATCTCTTTATTGAATAACTTTGAATATGATGTGACATACACGATCTCGATTCTTAGTTTCATACGGATTTATTCCATTATTTTCTTTGCTGATAGTATTATTTCGCATCCTGTTGAAGTTTCTTGGTAAGATAATACAACATACGCAGGAACCTGTTTTCATAGAAGTAAAAACGGAGCACAGTTTAAGATTATGCGCTGATTTTATAATTTTTCAAGGGTTCTCTGTCATTTCTGTTGGCAAATTCTGCGCTTATGTCTTTCAAGGGTCACTTTGTGTTTTACTATTTTTTCCGTTACCAAACACGTCCAATAGTGTATTCACTGCATATATTGAAATCTGATCGTCACATCTTTAATGTTTGCCATAACACCTGCAACGGCCTCCATCTGTAGGAAGCAACATCAAACAAAATAATGAAAGATCTCTTTCTTACAGTGCCTTAAAAATGTGCCGTAATACTAACAATACAAAACACGGCCCATACACCCAATAAAAAGAATTATTCCTATCTCTAATTAATAAACACGTGTACCTAAAAAAATATTCAGACATTTCTTTATGTTCAGAAATTAGGGATTATCCATTTTAATAAACTAATCCTTGTTATTGTGAATACTGCCCACATTTTGACATCTCATATCAAATGAATAATTACCCGGGTTGAAAAAAAAAAAAAAAAAAAAAAAATCTTCACAGCACTGAGTCTCCATAGTCAACAAATAACCTAAGAAAGTTATAAACGGATACGTAATCACAAAAGGCACAGACCCAATTCAAAATCTGGAAAAATGTAAGCACTAACAAAATTGTTGTGTTCAAATAATTTCGTGACAATGTGACCTGATGAGTATCATTTATTTTTTTACATTCCGTCCACACATAAGCGAGGTCCATTTCTATTTCATAAATTAATGCTACAATGTGACCATCGATGACGATAAATTAATGATGAAGCAAAGGTAGTGCGCAATCGTATCTAAAATTTTGGTATTATAGGTTTGTTTGAAACAAAAATGCCTTCATCTCCCCCACCCGACACCTAAAGGAAAAAAAAAAAATAAACAAAGTTATAGAACAGCACTTCTTCTTGGGCGAGAAACAAAAGATATTAACTAAAATAAACTTCGTCAAGGAAGGATTTGGAAATCGCGTCATAGACAGTTTTAGTCATATCGAGTTTTGACTTACTTACCTTGTTACGAGTCTACGCTCTTAAAATAAGTAACAGAAAAGAAATGAACTAAATTTTGGACAAGGTAAAGTCCAACATACAATGTTACCTTACAATAGCATGTAATGAAACAACAAAAGTTTAAAACTGACAAACAAACAATTAAATTAAACATACATAACACTTCCTGATATAAATTAAAAGATAGATGTACGCAATAAAGCTTTCTTTTTACTATAAGTCAAATGAACATGTGGTAAAAAAATAAAATGAAATCTTATGAATGACACAAAGTATACATGAAGCAATAATATTTCTGCTATTAAATTGTCTTTTCTTTGATGTGCCTGATGTCAATATTATATTCATGCAACATCAAACTCCAGCTTAATAATCTCTGATTTTTGCTTTTCATCTTGCCGATGAAAGTAAGAGGGTTGTGATCACTAAGGTCAATACTCGGAGAAGGAGCTGAACTAATTTAGATTTCAAAGTGTTATAATACCAATATCAAAGCCAAACATTCCTTCCCGATTGTGGAATAATTTCTCTGGTACTTATTTAATTTCTTAGAAAAAATAGCACACTGGATGATCAACAGCATTTTTATCTTTTTGAATCCATACTGCTCCAACCCCAACATCACTTTCATCAACAGACAGTTTAAATGACTGATTGAAATTAGGAGCTGTAAGAACTGGTGCACTCTTAAGTATGGCCCTTAACTTATCAAAAGCCTCCTGACATTTCTCAGACCAATGAAATCTGGTTATCCTGCTCAATAATTTTTCAGGGATGCAACAATTATGGAAATATTGGAACATTTCCAATAGCATCCAGCCATAACTAAAATTCGCATCAGTTACTTCTTATGTATAGGCACAGGGAATTCAGAGATAGCCTTGACCTTAGCATCTATAGGTTGAACTTTCCATGTCCCACGATATGTCCTAGAAATGTCACACAAGCACGGCAAAACTCACTTTTGGATAAATTAATTGTCAAGTTGCATCAGTGAGTCTGTCAAAGAATTTCCGAATTGTTGCTAAATGATCTTTCCAGGTATCGTTGTAAATGATGACATCATCGATATAAGCATCACAATTATCTAGACCAGATGTAGTCATGTTCAGTAAACGTTAAAAAGTACTAGACGAACCTTTCATCCCAAACGGCATCACTTTATATTGATGAAGTCTATCTGGAGTACAAATACCGAAATTTCCTTCGTCCTTTCCGTCAATTGAATTTGGCGAACTCCTTTTAGAAGGTCAAATTTGGTGACATAATTTGCATTTCAAATTTTATCAATGCAGGCATCGATTTTTGGCAATGGAAATGAATCTTTTTTACTCGCACCGTTCACTTTTTTATAATAGTGCACATGCGGAAAGTATTATCTGGTTTCGGAAGAAGTGTGCGTGGTGAACCCCAGTCACTTTTTCTAGGCTCTATGAAATTATTCTTCAGAAAATACTGAATTTCTTTTTTCAAACATTCCTGTTTGAGAGGGTTCATCCAGTACGGGTATTCTTTTTCATCAGTGGAATTTTAAACACGAATGACCAAGTCCTCACAATAACAATATTATATAGTTCTATATTTGACCTCAGGTCACAATTAGCATTTTCTAAAAACAAATAACATTACCAAATGGAAAATAACCTTCTAGAATGATTCTGATGTTTACAAAAATCAAAACCATAACCTGTAAAATTCATTTTTATGAAAGTCCAAAACTCTGACCCAAATAAACATATTCACTTCTTCTATTAATAAAGATCCTGATAGTAAGCCCATGCACAGAGATAATAATTTTGCTATGTATTAGTTGTTTACATTAAATGAAATAATAATAAAGTCAATCAGGATCAAGCAGAAATGAACTCAGTTTTGGACAAGGTCAAGTCCAGCATACAAGGTTACAATAATATGTAATGAAATAATTTTGGTTTAGAACTAAGAAATAAACAATTAAATTAAATTTAAAAAAACAACTTAATTACTTACTAGCTTGCTCTATTCCTTGCGTCTGTACTTACACTACTGAACGTTCTTGCCACTTTAGTTTCTTAATTACTCTCTTACCTACATACATTACTGCATTCTTAGTAAATTATTTGCTTCATTACTATTCATTGTTCAACTTTGCTTTAGTTATTGATGTCAACAAGTGCTGAATGTGTGTTAAATTCTAATGCAAGTTTTCTGGCAAATTTAAATAATTTTCTTTGTAGTCTTTAATTGTCAAGTTTTACATTAGTTATCGATGTCAACAAGTGCTGAATGTGTGTTGAGTTCTAATGCAAGTTATCTGGCAACAGCGAAATAATTTTCTTTGCAGTCTTTAATTGAGCAATAAATTCTCTCCAATTAGATGTTACACTGTCAAACTAACATGATGAATAAGGGCCCTTAGCTCGGTCAAAGATACAGAGATAAATAGGAATTAAACCTGCAGCCAATGACAAAATAAGAATTCTTTATTTTCGGCTACTTTGTCCATAGATGGATATGTTAGTTAAAAAAGTCAAGTATTAAGTAAGCATGCATTTCTGATATAAGAACACACGTATACAGTACAAACTCTTAATGAATATTTACACACAACAAAATCCCCGAGCAATCAGAAAAGAATCGATTCCTTAGCAGTCAAAGACGTTCTATGCCATATTTTTTCCAGCTTGCTATGATAAGTGAATTAATGGGTATATTAATATTCCAAAATATACACTGGTATGTTGTTCTCATTTTTTATTCATCTTGTCTGTATAGAAAAATATATTTGTTATTTGTTCTTCAAAGCAAATACTCTGGTTATTTACAAATTTTGCAGTAGCACTGCCCCACATACGTGAGACTAAACCTCATATTTGTGGGTCTAATACCCGTGTATATGAGTCTAATACCCGTGTATGTGAGTCTAATGACAATGTATGTGAGTCTAATACCCGTTTATGTGAGCCTAATACCCATATATGTGAACCTAATACCCATTTATGCGAACCTAATACCCATGTACGTTAGCCTAGAACCTATAAATGTCAGCCTAATACCCATTTATGTGAACCTAATACCCATTTTTGTTAGCATAAAACCCATTTATGTGAAGCTAATACCCATGTATGTTAGCCTGGTACCCATGTATATTAGCCTAATACCCATATATGCGAGTCTAATACTGAAAGAAAACTTTTATTATGACAAATTTCTAATTCTCGATTTATCCATTTACTAAAATCACACCATAATCGTGTACAATACGAATTACAAAAAAGAAATCAAACATTTTACACCATATGCTTAATGAACATGTTAATATTTAAATTTGCTGTTACGACCCTATAGTCCTAAACTAAGTAGCAGAACAGAGCGAAAGCCAACAAGTTTTGTAAAACTTAGCAAATGATTTATTTCCCTAAAATACAAAGTGAAATGTAAAACAAACTTACATCAATGCGAATTAAATCCTAAATATTCCTAAAAGATTTATCACAAATCCATATATGTAATGTTCCTACTGAATTCCAGTGGTATTACCTGGTTACAAATGAGTTCTAATATTGAATGTGCTGACGTGCCTGAAGTCTCGAATATGCTAATGTGCTTGTAATGTGGTGATGGATGTGCTAACAGTTTTTCGATGTATCACAGTAATAAAATCCAAAAATTGTCTTGTCTGAAACATTATAATTTCAAATTAATGTTTCAGTACAAGAATATTATAGATGAGCACTTTGTATTTCCAGTGAATAACAATTTAAATAAATTATTCATCCAAATGAAATTCTGAACACAACAAGAAAACTGATTCTGCCTCAGATGTTAACTGTGCAAGAATGGATAATTTCTCAAGTAAACAACATTATATAAAATCTAAGACACAAAAGTAGACGCCGCATGAGGGTCAAAAATGTATTTCTAGAATAGTCTAAGTGGTCAACAAGAGAAGGCTTAGAACTAAAATTATAATAAAGAACATGGGAAACATCAGGTACAATGGGTTCTTCAAGGGAAATTCCAATGTCCTAGACTGAGACCCAAATCAACATATTTACCTCCATTGATAATGATCCTAATATTTGACCTACTTACTACCTTTAGTACACATGATCAATGTTTATATGTACGTAGAAATATGTTCTCTTTAGTACGCAAACAACGTAGTGTCTCATTTGATTTGGCGTCATCGCGCAAATAGATATGAATATTGAAATGCTGTCATTTAGAAACATATTTGGAGCATACGGTAAGCTGCGACAAAGACAATAAGTTCAGATGTTTGGGTGATATATCATGTCATTTTCGATTGTAATGTTTACATATTTGAAACCATTCACTTCAGGTTATTCAATGACTTTGCAGTGGTATATTATCACCAACATTAAAGTTGTTGAAAACAAAATCGATAACCCAACTTGACACTAACTTAACTTGCTAATTAAATCATCTATGAATATGTTGAAATGGAAGTGCAAAATAATATCTCCTTTTCCGGCACCAATGGTTAGCAGAAAGAACTCAAATATTGCGTTACCCTAAGGCTGAAAATAAAACTGCTTTTCATATTCGATAACTAGAGTATGAACAATATATACATATAGTACCAACAGTATGAACAATACATATGGCATCTAGAGTATGAACAATACATATAGTAACTAGAGTATGAACAAAACATATGGCAACTAAAGTATGAACAACACACACTGCAACTAGAGTATGAACAATATATGTAGTAACTAGAGTATGAACAAAACATATGGCAACTAAAGTATGAACAACACACACTGCAACTAGAGTATGAACAATATATGTAGTAACTAGAGTATGAACAATACATGAGGTAAAGCGAGAATGAACAATACATATGGCAACTAAAGTATGAACAATGCATGTAGTAACTGGAATATGAACAATACGTATAATAACTAGATTAAGAACAATACGTACAGTAACAAAAACAGGAACAATATATACATATAGTAACTGGAGTACGAATAATACTTATGGTAACTACATTATGAACAATACATATGGTAACTAGAGTATGAACAATACATATATAGTAGCTAGGTATGAGACAATGCAATATAGTAACTAGGGTATGAACAAGTACATTATAATAACTATATATATATATATATATATATATATATATATATATATATATATATATATATATATATATATATATATATACAGTAACTGGAGTATGAACAATACTTATGGTATCTAGATTATGAACAATACATATGGCAACTAGAGTATGAACAATACATATGGTAACTAAAGTATGAACAATACATATAGTGACCAGAGTATGAGCGATACATATGGTAAATAGAGTATGGACAATATATATAGTAACTAGAGTATGAACAATACATATAGCAACTAGAGTATGAACAATACATATAGGTATTTGATTGTCAGTTAGATACGTAAAGAGTTTTCCAGAGACTAACTCTATCAAATGGTATAATGTCTCAAATGATTAACTCTGTAAAGTGATTTACTGGCAGATGTAGTACGTGCCACTTGGGGACAGAATGGCACTTGGGGCATAAGGGGAAGTTAACAAGGGTGATGGGGTTAAAGGACAATGGGTAAGGCTTTTAAGGGAACGTTGTAAACATAGACATGAAAAATGATTTATACAACATAAAGACAAAATTTGTTTGGCAAGAGTGCATCTTTTTCAGGCAAGGTGAGGGACCTTGAAAAGGTACGTTGGGGTTTGTTAACCCAATTGAGTTAACACAAATGGCATATCAGTGGAAATCTTCTCTTCCTTAAACTTCGTCTTACAGGAGACCCATACATCAACACCCACTACACATATATTCTTCTCTTCTAAATAACCGTATGGGTGATTCTGGTAATCGCCCACAATGTCTCTACATAAATAGTGTATTATCCCATACACAATCATATAATGACTCAACTTTTGTCTACATCTTCTCAATTAACAGGTGAAAACATGGGGCAAGTAACTTGTATCTTTAATAGAAGGACGCATCGAAACAGATTGACTTTTTTCACAAATCCAAAGTCGAGTTACAAATTTCAGGAAGAGTGAGAAGTTTATCTTCCAATCGGAAGAGAATTTGTCGTTCCACAGCAATAACAAGAAAGGAAAAGAAAAGGAGAAGAAAAGGAGAAGAGAAAGTGTCAAGGAGCATGATGGAAGAATGATGGTGAAAGTCAATGGTTTATATTTTGGCAGAGTTACGGTATCTAAGACAAATGTATCATAACTGCTTAACCCGAACCAAGAGAAAGCAAAAGCAAATATTCAACGGTCCTTTGCTGGCCCATCCAGATCTCTAGAAAAGAGATACTACTCATCGTTTGCCAAATCACATTCTTCTCGTGGTCTGGATTTCTTGACTTTCTTGACGGGCGTTTGTTCTTCTTCATTTTTGGAGGCCCTCTCCTCTTCCTCCACTTGTTTCATTTATTTGTTCTTTCTCTACTTCGGGCATTCGGAAGGCCAATGTCCTTTCTCCTGACAATGGTAATAGGTATCCTGACCTTTCTTTCTCTTTTCTCCCGTCTTTCCGTTGCTTTGACGTTGTGGGCTATATGTAGCCCAATGTCCTTTCTCCTGACATATAGCAAGTATCTTGACTTTTATCTCGTCAGTCGTTTTCTGTAAATTAAACTTTTGAATGACTCCCTCTAAATTTCTTGTCGTAACAGCGGTCTGTTGTGCCAAATGTTTAACTAGAAAGGTAAGTTGTGCTGACTGTTCCATCTTGACTGCTTGAGGGTAGAATAAATGCTTTGACTCTAAGATACTAACCCTATTATATAGTGGACCCTCTGCGTGTAAAATCTAGTCAAATGAAATTTTGCAGTCAAGATGAAACGAGCGCACGATTTCGGTGAGAAGGAAGAAGAAAGTAAGAGGATACGACATGACTTTTCGCCTCGTACACGAGCTGAAAGCTTGGCTCAAATCCATGCCAGCGATTTTGAGGACGACATGAGCAAGGCTGAATCAACACCTTCCACGTTTGCCCCAATACCAAGAGAGTCTACTTTCAACGAAAGAGAGCCAGTAGCACCTGAAATGTATTACCACATTCGAGAGACGGAAAAACGCTCCTCCAAAAAATTTAGAACTAGGGCTTACACTTAAACGGTGAAGTTTAAAGATTTCAAGTCCAAAGTACGGCTCGAGAAAGCAGAAGGATTCATTACCGATTTGTGGGATTCCAACAACATCGCATGACACAGCTCCCAATGCCAGCTATTTGGAGGACGACGTGAGTGAGGCTGAATCAACACCTTCCACGTTTGCCCCAATACCAAGAGATTCTACCTCCAACGAAAGAGAGCCAGTAGCACCTGAGATGTATTACCACATTCGAGAGACGGAAAAACACTCCTCCAGAAAATTTAGAACTAGAGCTTACACTTACACGGTGAAGTTTAAAGATTTCAAGTCCAAAGTACCGCTCGAGAAAGCAGAAGGATTCATTGCCGATTTGTGGGATTCTAACAACATCGCATGACACAAGCTCCCCAACAAAGCATATTTGTCAACTACTGCGACTGTGTTCTTGTGGAGATCTCATATGCACAAATATCCGCTGAGAGCACATTTGTTAAGTAAAGAAATGATGTCATATTTATCACCAAATCGTGGAATTGGAACATGAGTACTGCATTTAAAAATACAAATCTAAACAGGAGGATGAAAATAAGGGAATTTTCTCATGTATTTATTTTGAATGTATGCAAGGGACCTGTATTCACAGTCCTGATTTATGTGTGGCTCATCGAGTGTGCGCGATGTGCATCCAAGGTCTTTTTTCATTGCCCCCACTGTAGCAAGATTCCAGGAGGACGTAAAAAAATCATTCGAGGACCCAAGACTCTTTTCGACTTTACCCGATGGATCTTAGACTCAGTTGATGACACGTGGAGTCAAGAAGACATTGAAAGTTACGGAGACATCCATCGTTTTTCTACGGTAATGACTCACAATGTCTCTGGACAATTTCTGCTGAAATACTATTCAGAACAAGGCAATGAATGCCCTAAAGTCACCATGAAAGTAGCCACAGTCTTTTACATGCAAGTGGGAAAAGTATAGTTTAAAGATTCTATGAATTATTTGGTCATGCCTTTGAGTCGAATGCCTAAATGTTTGGGACGCCAGAAATAGCCAAAGGGTATTTTCCGCACGTTTTCAATACCTAAGCCAATCACGACACATTCCTGCAACATTTACTAGATGCACAATATTACGACCCCGACTATATGTGCTCTGAACAACGAGAAACTTTCTACGCTTCGTACTACTCTCAAGCTTTGGACTCCATCGACTTTCATGAAGAAATGTTAAAGCATTATCGATCCGATGTAGATATTTTACGGCGTTGATCTGGAAACTTTCTACAAATGTTTATATCGCACGGAGGGATCGATCCTTTGAAGGAAGCCTCTTCCATTGTCAAAGTTTGCACCTCAGTGTACCGCAACCGATTCATCCCCGAAAACACCCTAGCCATCATACGACCTCAACCGTCTGATTTCATCTAACGTCGATACTCGACCAAAGCTGTGCGTTGGTTACATTACTTGTGAGAAAGGAGAGGAGCAAATGTATCGAAAATGCCAGACACGGAGGAGGTCAAAAGACCATTCGAAAATATTCAGTGAATTGCTGGGACATAGAAGACCCCAAGATCGTGTACGAATTTCAAAGATGCTTACCCGTTACCCTCAACGGCACATGAAACACGAACTCTTCGAAGACTCGTAAACGACAACTAATGAACGACATCTAATGTTAGAGCAAAAAGGATACCAGTGGTTTAAATGTGGATCACAACTGCGATCGACGTTTGAAAACCGATTCGAGCTGAAGTGCGTCGTTGAAAGATACACCATGGTGGACCTTCAACCCAAGCGACGGGTTAATATGGAGGACATGCACACTGTAGAAGGAAGGAGAAGAAATCAATTGCCTGGACGTGTGTTCGTTGCAACCTTGGGTGTGCAAAAATCGTCAGTGAAAGGAACGTGGATCAGGGTGGAATTGTTTCATGCTCTGGAACTGGGATATCAACTGTTAAAACTCTACGAAATTTACCACATTCACAACACAGCAATGTACCAAAAGGGCAACGACACCCAAAAAGGTATTTTATCTCCCTACGTCGATAAAACTCAAACAAGAAGCCAGCGGCTATCTTTTCTGGTGCCAGACTCCCGAAGACCAAGACAAATTCAAAGTGGAGTACTGTTCCAATGAAGGCATCATTTTTGACCACGTAAAAAAAAATTAAGGAAGAATATCGTTTGCAAATTCACGCTAAATTGCTGGTGGGGTAAAATGGCACAACGTCCGTCTTTAGCCCAGAATGAAACTTTGGCAGATCCATTCTGCTACTGCGACATGAATTATGACAAAAGAAAGTATATGAAAAACGTGGATGTTGTTCGCGAAGAATCGATCTTGGTGAATTATGAAGAAGAACTAGAACTTGTTCTTAACGGCGAATTTGGAAATGTAATCAGTGCTACCAACGTGACAGACCACGCTCGCTTAAATCTGTAATAAGCCTTATTCCTGTATTTTGACACTGACAGCTGCATCTGCATTCACTGCTCTTATCAACCTCACCCAACCATCGAAGGAGACCGTTTATGGGCAAGGACGGACGAGCACCCCAAAGACAAGATTCTAAGTTTAGCTAACGGTGGTCCCAAAAGTTACGTCCCAAAAGTTACAATGCCGAGACCCACAGAATAATTCCATACCGACTGCAAAGTCAAATGTCGACGCTAAACTATCGAACGAGTCAAGCAGTCCATTTGGGCGTGCTGAAAGAAGAAGCTCTTCAGTTCTAGAAAGGATCAACAACTTAGCGTGAACACCTACGAGCCGCACAAAATTATCGAACTAGTCTCTTACCCTTTGGAGAAAATGTAACAAATCGTGTACAAGAAGCGAGTGCTACTTTGAAACTACATTACTTTACGAAACGAAGCATACTGATCAAGTACCGAAAATAGCTAGTCGCCTGTATATGCAATTGTCTGATGCCAAAACGTTGTCCCTCTTCTCCCAGATTGTAGGATATTCTGGTTGGTGACACCAAAATAGCTCCAAATTTCAAAGTCAGCAACAACAACGGTCAATTTTGCAAACATTTTCATGACCCTGTGGAATCGAACGAAAGAATGAATTTGATCTTTCTGTACTCCGATGTGGTGGAGTACAACGTGGTGCAAAATACAGCCGAGACTTTTTACTGAGAGTCATTCCTTTCAAAGTTAATTATGCCATGGCTGCTTACGAGGAAGGTGGAAACACGTATCACATACAGCGTGAATTTGTATATCCTGATTATTTCCCTATCAGCAAGTTGTATTGCGATAATGGTATAAAAGGAGATCTGGGACAAAATATTCCGTTCTCGAAAGGAAAACTCTAGCGACTTGTACATTATATATTATGTGTACCGAGGTGTCGCTCGATAACGAGGACATAGTTTAGGAGATATGCTCAAATCTGTACTTAGTTCTCTGGCCTCCATCTTAAAACCTATGGTGACGTAAGGATTACAGGAGGAGGCACGGTGCTAATTGTATTGGAAAATGGGAACCAGTCTGGAAATGGGCTAAAATAAAATAGTATATATATGGGTATGGCTGGCCTGGGTTGGTTGATAATGAAAGATAGATTTTTGTAAATATAATCTTTTGAGAGCTTATCCTTGTTGCAACTGAAAAAATATAGAGATATTGTTTCATTGATCGAATTTCAGTCCTTTAACAATCTTGAATTTGGAACACTCATTACTGAAATTAGCACCTGACTCTTTGGTGAGGAATTGAAAGCACACGTTTCAAACACATGTAAGTCCAGAACATTCCGCGGTTCATATCCTTTTCTCTACACAGAAACTGTCATCCAAGATGTGTCTATAACGATAAATATAGATTTTTGATCATGAGCACTCAGAAATTTAAATTCATTGAATTTTTTTTTATATCACGGTGTTTGCATGGTTTACTAATGGAACTGCATTAGTACCGTGATTCCTGAAAGAGGGAACTTTCACTCAAGTTAAAAAATTTCTCCAAAATATTATCACCGACAAACAAAGTCGCACAGAAGCCTTCTTGAGGGCAGGCATAAATGTTTTCCTTTAAACCGAGAAAGACATTTTGGCTCACCGAGAGACCCCTATAAATGCGTTGCACGCTGCGGACCAAGTCATTAATTACTCGAACACGCTACAGCAACGATAAGGTAGAAAAAACGCCGACACCCCTCCAGAGGTCGTAAACAAGATGCGAAAAACACTAAGGAAGGAAGAATTATGTGTATTTATCACTAAAGAAAATGATGTATCGAGATTATTACTGATGTTCCAAGTCAGAACTGTATCTGTTTCCAATGCCCCATACCATGATAACGATGCAGGAAACCAAATAGGTAGAATTTTTCCCGTCTTATGTGACTGCCTGTAGAGGATCGCCCCACTGTGAGGTTTTGTTGGTGGGGGATTGGGGGGTAGGGTGCCTCCAATATTATTTAAATTATTGTAGAAGTCCCACTCAGGCTCGATTTTGGTTGCAAGTTGATTTAGTGACAGTTAGATATACAGCTCCGAGCCCCCAGTTAGCAATGCCGACGGTTAAATGATTAAGATACAAAAAGGGTGAAGTTTAATATTAACAATTTAATAACAGTTAAAAGATCAATAGTTCGAATTTCCCAAATACAATTCTTCCGCTCGACCCTTTTCTAGCCTATCGCATCATTTGATTCGTAGTGTGAGAGATTTCCACCTGTCCTTGTGTACTACTCATCTGTGTACTCCTCTCTATCTCCTAATTCCCTCTCGTCCTCCCTGACTCCCTCCAAGTTCCTTCTCCTCCTCCTCTATTTCCTCCTCCAGACCACTTTCCTCCTCCTCCCCTTCTATCCCTCTTTCTATGTCGACTGCACGTTGTCGACTCCGACTGCACTGTCAGTCTCACTTCCGTCTCCCTCTTAGTGACTCGGGACTACTAACTTGCACCGGAAGTTCTGTCCCCGAAAAGCTTCCTTGTCGAAGCTTTTCCTTGTCTTACAATTCTGGTCCTAAGATTCCCGCCAAATTACGAGTGGCTTCTCTCGGAGTATCCTTTCGCTTAAAACCGCTAGATCTACTTCTCATAATCTGCCCAGGTATACTGATAAATTTACTGCACGTTTATGCTAAAATTTCGATTTAAGATTTACTCCCACCCCCTATCTTAATTCCGATTGGATGTCACTGTGGACGGTCCCAATCAAACTTACTGACAATGTCTTCTCGCTTGTCTGTCTACGTGGCGGATGAGAACACTCCCCGCTCACCCTGCGGGCTTCCTTTTGATCCCTGGACCCATGTTTTAACGTCTGGGTGTGAGGACGACAAGCCCTTTGACTGGCGGCTGTTCTATGACCTTGGTGGCTCGCGACTTGCATACTCAATTAACACTGCTTGCGGCTATGTTTACACATCAAACGCGGTCATAATATATCCATGTTTATACATTTCCTGATACCTGGACTGCGAAACGTGACACTGCCTCAGCCCTCCCCCATCGAATTTCAGATCAAGGGACAGACCGAAGATTTCATCGATATGAGTGCAGTTACTTGTACTTGAAAGTTAAAGTTGTCTATCTGGAAGGAAATCCTGTAGATGGCTATGAGAAGGTAGCTCCCTCACCGAGTTCATACATTCGTTTTTCAACTAAGTAGATTTGTACTTGAATAATAAACTCCTACGCAGCAGCATGGATACTTATCCTCACCGAGAGTAGCTAGAAAATCTCTTGACGTTCGGAAAAGAAGCCAAATATAAACATCTGGATGGTTCCATGGTATGGAAGCCTTACGCAGTGAACAAGTTCGACGACACAAACTTCATTACATAAAGATATTCCAGACAGACCACAGTGTAGGATTTAACAATCGTCCAAACAAAACCAAGGATGAACACAGTTTAAATTGATGGACATGTGGTTGCAAGGCAAGTATATTTTGAGCTGATTGGATGTCTGCCTGACACTGAATCGATGCAGTGCCACCTTCCATTTGATAGTGGATGTTGACAGACTGTACAAAACCATCACCGAAGAAGCCTTATTCTACGTGCGTTGTGTAGAAGTGTTATCCAAAGTGAGAAACTACATCAGTCACACTTTGAGTAGAACGACCGAAAAGTATCCGATATGAAGAATGGTTGTGAAAACCTTCACCATTTAGATTGAAGATCATCTTTACCAAAAGGTTTAATCATCGAAATCGTCAAGAATTTAGCTTTCAGAGGAACCATCGCTAAAAATCCTTTCCAGTTTCAACACTCGGACGTGTCCACTATTGAAGTCACTCGAAATGGCCAAAATTTTTTTTACCTGGCTCTTCGAACCTAACTTTGACAAAAAGAATTACTTGAGGGCGTACTTGTCCATGAATGAAGCCACGAGACAGTTAGGTACCAATAGCAGCCACGGTATTTCATGCGACGATTATGCAGGAGGTTGCGCTTTGTGGGCACCTGGCTGAACAAATTACATCTCTGACTCACGAACATTGTCATTGAAAGTGTTGAATCATTGGTATAAAGACCTGCCTAACGATTCCTCCCCTCCACTGACGTCTCAAGGAGGTCTAATGCATCAAAGCTCTTTTTCCATAAGATAAAGAAAAGAAGCGTAGAGATACTTACTTGACAGATATTTTCGATGAAACAGTCAGGAATTGATGACTTATTATTACATCTCAATGAAAACATTGATATCTTGGAACGTCATTGCCTTCTGACACACAGTTCGTACACAGCTTCTTGGAACCATGTCATGTGTGCTAAATACGAACTTCCTCATCGCAAACCTAGAAACATTCAAGCCTATGTCATCAACACAGATGACAGTCATCAACCAGGAACCCACTGGATAGTTGTTTACTTTCCCAACTTTCACGGTTTGGACTATTTTGACACTTATGGATCCAATCTTTGGAAGGCAATATCGTGAACTTTATGATAAGAAATGCCGTATCAACTTCATTCAATAACGTGAGATTACAAGAAGCTGATTCCATGGCGTGTGGACAATACTGTGTGTATTTTCTTCATCAGCAGTTTTGGATATCCCTAAGAAAGTTTAGTGACTTATTTTGATAGTGAACATTCTAGAAACGATGAGAAAGTAGAAAGATGGGTTTGTGAACATGTCATTTTCTGTCTCTAGCTAGCAAACTTTATGTGCATCGATGGCCAAGTGACCTAGATCAGTTGACGTCAAGTTTGACGCCATAATGTTGTCAACCTGTTTAAAACTGTTGGTTTGTTGATTTGTATGTTTGTGTTGAAGAAGTCTTCGTGTGAATAAAGATGTTGAAATTTGAAAAATGGTGTATGTTGCCATTTGCCATATTTGTGCTTGTATTATTGGTGTGTTTGTGTGTCTGTGTGTGTGTGTGTGTGCGTCGTCTTTCCCCAAACAAAAAGTTATATCCCTTCTTGAATTTGTGTTTGTATGTAAGGGTATAATAGTGTATCTATAAACTCTTTCTACCCTGCTTGAACGATAGTGTGTGTTTTGTATGTGTTTGTCTTAGTATTAATGTTAATTATTATACGTATTTGTAGTCTAGATTGCTTGTATGTAATAGTGTTGTAAGTAAAAATGTGAAGAGAGTTTCTTTTAGGTCCGAGCTATATCTCTTTTCCATGTTAAGGTCTTGTATGTGATGCGTATTGTAGTTTGTGTGAGAGATGTTTTCCTTCACGTCCGTGCTTCAGGTATATAAACCGGTGCGCTCTGCAGTCTGGCTATAATACAATTAAAAAGTACGACTATCGTACATAAAAGCGGTGCTTTTGCGGCATCATTCCTGAAACACCGACCAATTAAAAAGCTCAACAATTGAGCATTAACGAGTCGCAAAAGCTCTTAGTTAGCATAGGTGACTTTAATCCTTCTCAGTCAGTCAGTCTGGCTATAAATCAAAAGACAACAATACACAGTAGCCAAACACGTGCCCCTCAGGAATATCATCGGGCGGTTCATCAAATAACAAGCATAAAATAACATCAACTCCTAAATCAAGCAGCCCCCCCCCCCCACTCAGATAAAACAAACTGAAAAAGTAGCGTACCTTGGAAAGGGAAAGCTTCCCATGAAACACCAAAAACAAATGATAAAAACCTAACAAACTTCAACAACATAGGAAAAAACAACAATCAATCTAAAACAAATCAACCTAAACATAACAATGCAGTAGAAAACAACAAGGAACAAAATAAAACCAAAATTACTAACCACCTAAATCAAACAAAAGTAAATAACGTAGGGAACAAAACCAAACCAGATATCAACCAAATAAACAAACCCAAATATCACTCCCCAGAGCAGACAATTTACATACGTAGCTCAAACAGCATACAACAGCATAACAGGGGCCCTACTAAGAACTCATCAAAGGCAATTTAGGTTGATTCGACCACAAACCAGGTCGAGAAATTTCTACAAATGGAGTACATTGGGCACATCAAAATAAAAGTAGAAAGGCACCACAAATGCCAAAAGAAAATAATTACTTCCCCTACCACAGCAAAAACCAGTAAAGAATCAATTAACATAAACAAAAACGAAACCAGCAAAGAACACATCAGAACACCGCCAGTAAAATACTTCAAAGCGGTTTTGACACTAAAAGGCAAAAATATAGATATTAGTGACCAAACCCTTACTAAAAAAACTAAAGAAAAATGGAACAAAACTTGAAAAGGCTTATAGAATCAGAAATCGATAAGGGCAAACAACCGTCAAAGCGGTGTTAGAATCAATAAAACCCATATCAACACTCGTTAGGTTAGGCCATTATGGTGCATATCATCAATTGGAACCATTTACCAACAAACCAAGGTTCTGCACCAAATGCCAACATTGGGGACACTATGCCCTCAAATGCCGCTTTAAGCTTAGGTGCGCCCACCGTAGAGGACACCACAAGGGCACATGTAATAAACAGTACGCAAAATGACCTAACTGCTGGGAAAATCACCACCCTAGGGCAATTAAGTGCATCTACTCCATAAAAAAAAAAAAAAAGAAATTATCAATCTCATGAATGCCAAACTCCTAACATATGCAGAGGCTAAAAAGGAAATAAATACCACTAAAATCGAGAACACTCAGCTACCACAAACACCAAGTATTCCAAACCATAATAAAGCAACAAAGATTAGAAAAGATAACACAAAAACGAACAATAGAGCAAAAAATTCAACTAAACCACGCAAACGGAATTTTCACAAGGATCAATAAAACAGAGTCATTCACATACAACAACAGATATAGAAATTACCAACCCCGTCCATGGCAACAACCAAAAAACAACATGGGCAATTTTGCAGGAAATATCAGAAATAGTTGCAACTAACATCATGACACCATGAGCAACTGATAATATTATACAAATATTATAACATATAATAACGAAATACACAACACGGCTCAGACAGAATTAACTACATGATTCAATAAAATGCAGTAACAAACACATTGAGAATGGATAGTACAAACAAAAAAGACTTAACAATTTGGCAATGGAACTGCAGGGGAATAATAAACAACCTCCCAGAATTGAAAATCAAAATTTGCAATGCAACAACTAAACCAGATAAAATTTGCCTCCAAGAAACATTAACTGCTACCACTGCCACACCATCGAAGATCTCAATCATATATTTAATGAATGCTCTCAAAATCAATTAGCCAGAAATACGTTCCAAAAAGCTCAAACAGAAATTGGATCCCCCAAAACATATCCTGAATTCCTAGACAGAAACAACCCAAACTTAATAACAACATACCATAACATCATTATTTTTATATATGAAACCGGACTTAAGGATAAAATCTAATAACAACCAAATAAAAACTGGCAGGGCACTATCAAAATAATAACAAATAGCAGGAGAAACAATTGCCTAAAACAAACACTATATATAGTCCTAAACATCCAATATTAACAACTAAAGGGTGGAGCGTCAGGGAGACCGGACATCTCTGATATGTCGCCTGGGACCTGATTATTCAGCAGGGATGTCTGATTTTTCCAGATTAGACTCCATTCATAAATAAAATAATTAACAAACACCTAAACAAAATAACTTAAATACAATTCAACCACAACTAAAAATATTTCGAATATAAATTTTGTGAAAAAATAACCCACCAAGACCCACAACTAAATGATGGAGCGGCATAGGGGACGGGCATCCTTGATATGTCAATTGGGACCCGATTATTTGGCAACGATGACCGTTCTCCCCTGACCCTATCCCATCCAAAAATTAATTAATTACAAACTCCAAAACTCTATAAATGTAGACTCTAACAAACTAGGAAGCTAAACACGTAAGATAGACAACCCACAACTAAATGGGGGGTGGGGTGGGG
>JAECUM010031999.1:0-59496 GCA_016617855.1 Megalonaias nervosa
GCATTATAAAGTTTCATGTGTAGTTGTCATCACCATGTTTGAGGTGATTTATTTGTTATTACAGTTTGTAAATGTGACAAAAAAGACAGACAAGGTCAGGATAGATCAGGGAATTTCCAAAATTTTGTCAGGAGCTTTGACCTCAAAAGAGGGAGGATTTTCATAAGCCCAAATTTTAGCATGCAAATAGACAAATTTACATTTTTCTATATTAGAATCTGCATATCATCTCATCAAATCAGTCCTTTCACAGTAGCTTGTCACCATTTCTTCTCTCCAGATATGTACATAGGCATTTTTAGAATTCCTTAGGAGATAATTGCCTGGATTATATTGGTGGCAGTCCTCACTATATTGGTGGCAGTCCTCATTATATTGGTGGCAGTCCTCATTGTTGCTGATCTTAACACTTATTAGGAGGTCATGTACTTACTGTTACTGCATCTGTTTCCTCTGGAGTCAACCTGAATTTTCCTCAGAATGGAAAATGTCCTTTCAGTGTATGCATTGGAATGTAACAATGTTCATACAATCAAGAAGTTTAAAGTATTTCCTGCCTCAGGGTAGATCCAGATTGCTGACTGTCAGAACTTCTAAAGATTGGTACTGTCTGGGTCAAATATTGTTTTAATACCACTCAGATTCTACACATGAAGGAAACATGCATACATTATACCATCATACCCTTTGTAACTTTAAGCTCAATTTACAGATGTTTGTTTTGCTGACACCTTTTGTTATCATTATCATCACTATCATCACTCTTTAATAGTGACAATCTAATCCATAAAACAATTATTGCTTGCTAGTATTATTGATGAAAACAAAGATGCCATTCAACCCATGTATTACAGATTACAACGGCAATTAGTGACAATACGTTAGTCTGGTTCAGTTCAGATTCATGTTTGCAAAGGATTATAAATCAAGGTCAAGGATGTTTATATCAGTTTTTATAATGCAGTTGTTCATAGTAATGCAAATTATTTATTTTGCCTAAATATCATGGTCACTGGTTGTGTTCTGCAGGTGATCACTCATGACCGTGAGTTTATATAGTACATTATTCATAGTCATATTATTATTATGCAATTGAGATTCTGATTCCTTATGAACAATAAAATAGTCACTATGTGAGTAGTTTTAATAAATTTGTATTTCTGGTTCAGGGAATATTATTTTGATTAGATCTGAAAAGTGATATGCTGTCAGAAATGAGAGATTATGTCCAGCTATAAAATTGGCAATACATGTAGTGTCTCGATACATCTAATTTTATCCATATTTGATGCAGATTCCATGAAAATGGATTTCATGGATTACATATTTGTTGTCACGGTTAATATGCTTTTATGAGACATTGTTCAGCATGACACATGATGTCATTCTTGCCGCTGTAGCAGATTTTAAATTCAGTTTTACAGGAAGAGCAGAATATATATTTATGTCTCTTTGAGCTTGATTTCATCTATTGAAAATCATGTTTCAATCCATCATTCTACTTTATGTGATATTTCTGTTGCTTAGATTTTGGTGTTTTGGCATTGGGAGATAATATACACTTAAACATCTTGTCAAACTTTGAATAGTCCGATTTGTGCCACTTGAGCTCTCCAATCTTAATCAGTAAACATTTCATTGTATATGTGCACTGATATTGCATAATGTCATGGAGATGTCTTGCAGTCTGTGTGACATCTGTGTGACATCTGTGCCACCAGATCAATGCCATGCTCCTCTTGGCTTAGAAGTTTCATAATAGATAGCGAAAAATAACATTGTTAACAAATTTGACATTTCATTATTTCATTGTTTAGTCATTTGTAGCACACTTTTGTACAAATTGTTTCAAAAGAAATAAGATAGTAGACTTCCAGTCTGCAAATTGTTCTGGTGTTCAGTACATGCCTTCTGAAAAAAATGAAACTAAGGATAGCACTACAAATTATGACCAAATTGGCAATTTTCTATCAGTTAACCGGCTATTTAAACTTGTGCAGTACTGATACAAATCAATAATTAAATTGTATTAATTAAAATATGATTAAAATGACCAATACCATAATTAGTCACTTTCAGTGATCAATAAGTCAGTTGATTGGAAAATCACAAAACCCCAGTGAACCTCAAGTAAAAGTCCAGATTTGCAATAGAAGACAGGTTGAAGCATCCCAGGATGAGTACACTTCATTGTCAGGGAGGTGAGTTTATCTATCCTCCGGTATTGGCAGCCTTTTTAAGAACTGCACTTTATCCTGAAACTGAGTAGAATGGTTGTTTTTTTTCCCCGAGTTGTAATCTGTTTCAAGTCAAACAGCAAATTAAAGATATTTCTTTGAAACATGATGACATGAGTTGATTTGACCCAAAAGTAACTCCCATTTGGTAATCCCTTTTAAATACAGGCTTTTCTGACTTGCAGGTGAAAGTGTGCTTTCAGTATTGCAATTGATGCCATGGAGCAGTGAAAAAGGGTTTGAAACTGTAGATTTATTGTTGAGAGTTAGTACTATGCTGATGTGCAATTAAATGCTGCCATGTTTATTGTATTAGACACATTCGGTGCACCCCTGCATTGCTCCACCCACCCACAAAATATATGCCCCTTGGGTCCTTGCATCGTAGAATAGACCAAAGGGTCAAAGTTAGTTATATATCTGAATGACCCTTTTCATGCCCAGTATGTACTGGGTGGAGAGCTTAGTCATTTCTGAGTTGTAACTCAGGGCCACAATTGTGTCTTTTGGATATGACCCAGGGGGTCCTATTCAAATCCCATCTGATTTGTTGGTAATGGATAATTTACCACACACATCAAAATCTCAGAAATATTACCCTATATATATTCTACTTCCTCATTTGATTCCTCTTCTGACTCTGATTTCTTGTCTTTACTGTCGTCTGCAGTTGCTTTGGTGTTGGTCATGTATTGAATTGAATCATTGAAGAGTTTGTCATCCTCCATCCCATCCGCTAAGGATTAGAATACCACATTTTTACATGATTTGACCACCATTTCCTAAGGAATTTTCTCCCATGCATTACACATCCATTGGGATACCCAGCAGACTTCACATTTCCAACCTTTGTTAATTCTTTGGGCCCATCTACAATCCGTTTGTGCATCTGCATTTGCGTATTTGGATTACATAGCTTATTTAGGACAACATTCAATGGGTGCAGTACAGATGTGGTGCTGCCAGATATCATAGCTTGGTATGTTTGATGTTGCCATAACTTCAGTTTTTCAGACTGCATTAAATGCACCCAAAACATGTGCCACACAAGCAGTGCCATAGGTATCAACAATGCACCAGGTCTAGTGTTCCATACTTTTTCAATCCAGACCAAACAAATTGCCTCATGTACCCATCCCTTAAGGTTAATGGTCACAACCACTCCACTTGGCATCTATCTTTTGGCATAGTCTTGCATTAAACAGCTTCATTTTCATGCCATTTGCTAAATAACTTAATTCTACAGTAAATTGTTGTTTCTCATTTCCTGAAGTCCTTGCAGTCAGTTTTTTCTTGACTGGGTTTACAGTAGAATTTCCCAGCATATAAAAAAATGGGAATATCATCCACATTTCATGTGCATCAGATCAAAATTATTTTGTTTCTTCTCATTTATAAGAAATTGTTAAGAACTATCCCTTTTTCCTCAACATCAACAGGCAGTTTCTGGGCTGTGCGAACATGTTGTCTAAGTGCAAGTCTTTGACATCATGTACACCATCCAGCTGAAGCTTTAAAAGATTCATCACCATTAGCCTTGGAAATGGGCCTTCAATCTAATGGTATTTCTGGTGACCACATGCCCCTTTTGACGCTGCTCCAGAACCGACTTGTTAGAACTTAACTCCCAGTTTGCATAAGGGATTTTCATTACCAGTACTTGAATTTTCTTTAGATGTCTGGCACTGTCACCTAGAACTGACTTTTCTTGTGCCAGTCTCACACTTGTTTCTCTGACACACAAAATTCATGTTCTGCTGTGCTATTGTTTTGTTTCTCTGCAAAGTCTGTACCTTTTAACCTAAATGCTTCATCATACACATTACATTGTCTTTTCCCATATTCATGAAAGTGTGAGCTACCCATTAAATGGCAGAACACTGACAATTCTGAAAATTGGACCATTACTTATGTAGAGACTGAGCTTGGGCTTTGTTAGAAACACTTAGATAATACAAGCTTTGAAATTGCATTAAAGGATCACCACAATTGAGCAGGTGACTGTTGTGTGCATTATCAAAAGGACTCTGGGGAAAGCATAGTATTGTTGGTTTTACAAGTTAATGGATTAAGGTCAGAGTTATCAAATTAGCAGCTCAATCAAAAGATTGTGAACTGGGAAAACAAAGCAAGCAAGTTCCGCCTTTACAAGTCAAGGGATTAAGGTCAAATTTATAAAATCTTTGTTATGTTATACTTCTAAGATGATCATAGTTTTAGTTTTAAAAAAATGTTGACTTATGAGCAAGTATATACTGTAGTCTAATACATATTAATCTTTTCCCCCCCCCCCCCATGACCTGCTTTCTCTATTAAGCAATATAGGAGAAGCTCAAGACATTATTCATGAACAGATGCACACGTCCAATCCAGATGGGCAGGATCACATAATCCCTGCCATTTCTTCAAAAAATGTGGGTAGAATAATTTTCCTGAAAGTTGTAGCAATATTGTGCTTGTGTCTAGTTACAGACAACTAGGGGTATGAAGTGAACTTTTTGGGCTGGGATGACTTGAACAATTATTCAGAAAATGCGGTAATTGAGAAATTGAAATCCATTCGGTACTTTGTAGTCTGCATTACTGGTCCTGACATGCCTGAGGTTACTGTGTTATTGTATCTCCATTCTAAAGTCTTGCAAATTGAATAAGACTGGTTGTCAAGTTGGACTGTATCTCCACTCTAAAGTCTTGCAAATTGAATAAGACTGGTTGTAATGTTGGACTGTATCTCCACTCTAAAGTCTTGCAAATTGAATAAGACTGGTTGTAATGTTGGACTGTATCTCCATTCTAAAGTCTTGCAAATTGAATAAGACTGGTTGTCAAGTTGGACTGTATCTCCACTCTAAAGTCTTGCAAATTGAATAAGACTGGTTGTAATGTTGGACTGTATCTCCACTCTAAAGTCTTGCAAATTGAATAAGACTGGTTGTAATGTTGGACTGTATCTCCACTCTAAAGTCTTGCAAATTGAATAAGACTGGTTGTAATGTTGGACTGTATCTCCACTCTAAAGTCTTGCAAATTGAATAAGACTGGTTGTAATGTTGGACTGTATCTCCATTCTAAAGTCTTGCAAATTGAATAAGACTGGTTGTAATGTTGGACTGTATCTCCACTCTAAAGTCTTGCAAATTGAATAAGACTGGTTGTAATGTTGGACTGTATCTCTGTTCTAAAGTCTTGCAAATTGAATAAGACTGGTTGTAATGTTGGACTGTATCTCCACTCTAAAGTCTTGCAAATTGAATAAGACTGGTTGTAATGTTGGACTGTATCTCCATTCTAAAGTCTTGCAAATTGAATAAGACTGGTTGTAATGTTGGACTGTATCTCCATTCTAAAGTCTTGCAAATTGAATAATACTGGTTGTAATGTTGGACTGTATCTCCATTCTAAAGTCTTGCAAATTGAATAAGACTGGTTGTAATGTTGGACACATTATGGACCATCTGGTCCTAGCAACACTTCCTGGTTCATGATGGTAGCTGTATGTTCAAAATAAGCAGTTGTCTGGTGAACAGTTTATTTCTGAGCAGTTGCTGCATTTACACCTGTTCAGAACATTTCCATGACATTACACTGAAAGACAATTGACCAACTATGACACTTTATAAAATTCTCATAAAATCTTGCCCACTTTGGAAAGCAGGAGAATAAGGCTGTGTCTGCATACTGTGCAAGTGTACAGAATGTCTGTTCCTTTGTCACTTTTAGGTAGCTTTTACATGCATTTTAATAAATCGGCATGTTTAACACAAAGTGTGAATATTGCAGCAACTGAATATCCTGATTTAAAATATTTATTTATTTATTAATATATTTATGTATTGCTTGTTTCTTTTTCAGTTTGGCAGCCAAGATCAGAATGGGGAAGAAAGTAGAAAAGGGTGGCAACAAGGAAAAAAATGCCTCTGCAACAAGTCAGGATGAAGAAGACCCAAACAAAGCATTGGGTAATTATTCCCTCACTTTTGCACAATGCCTTTTGGAATTTGGATCCACAGTTTGGGTGTCGGGCTAGGGTATAGTTGGGGAAGTTGTGCATATACATGTAAGATATTGGAGTCATAACTGAGAAAGACATGGGGATAATGTTACATTGCTACAGACTTCTAGCATTATTTTTGTTGTTCAGCCACTGATAAAATTACCAGCTCTAGGGTCTGTAAGTTTGCCTTTGAAATGAATTTGTGTCAAAAATAGTAGAATAGGTAAAATGACATATAAAGGTAGGGCTGTAGTTTACACAGGGTTGTGTTTTTGCAGTGTAAAATATTTCTGTTTAAAGAAATAGTCAGCTGTTAAGTCATGTAAGACAAGCGAGCAATATTAGGCCTGCTTGCACCTCTTGTCGTTATTTATTTGTGTTTCAGTATGCCATCAGAACTTTTGTTTCATTTTCACCTTGTTTGCATGTGAAAACATTGTAGTGAGTTACACCAATGTGGTTCTCTGACCTGACAGACATTTGTAAAGCAATAATTTTTTAATTATAAAATTGTTCTTTCGGTACAGGAATAGACAAGTTAGTCTGTCTGGACGCTTCCCTGATCCCTAATATTTTTAGGATTATGAATACTGTTCATATCATTTGATTTGTCTCCCAGTACAATTTGTTGCTGAATGCCCTTGAATTTAAGCTCTCCCAGGATGATTTATATTGCATCTTTTTCTTCAAAACAGGGCACATAAATATACTTGACACTGTTTTTACTATTTATCATGACATATCAGGCATTGTCCTTCTTAGTTGAACTCAAACTCTGTTTTGTGTCACATTCTAACCATGTCCTTCTTTATTTGTATCTAAACTCCCTTTTGGGTGACATTTTACCTGTGCACTTCTTCACTTTGAATCCAAACTCCCTTTAGAGTTACATTTTGCCTCTGTAATTCTTCATTTGAATCCAAACTCCTGTTTAGGTCACATTTTGCTGTGTACTTAAATTCTCCATTATCATTCTATTTGAATTACTTTTTTAACCATTTTGGAATATGATGTTGTTCACCTTGCCATTTTTTTCAGTTTTCATCTGTACAGACTTGCTTTTCTTTCTGGCTTATAAATAAGCAGGGCTAAAATTAGCAGTAGTTTTCAAGCCCAAAGCTAGTATATTTCCTGTTTGACTAGAAGTTTTAATAATTTCATTAGTCTGTTGGCTTGTAATGTTTATGTTGTCACCATTCAGCTAAAGATGAAAGACTAACAAAGATTCAGCATGACTAGTAAATTTCAAAATCTACTATTCTTTTGGCTAAAAGGTAATTTATGTTTAATTCTAGGCCTGCAAAACCAAAGATGTTTCCATGTAATCAGAAGTAATTTTGAATATATAAATACAAATGCTACAGTATGTGGCATTTCTTATTGTTACATTCTTCAATCTAATACATGTAATGAAATTTTGTGATTAAGTCATCTTTTTTGCATTTCTCATTGTTATCCACTCTTTTTCCCCCACATGCTTTTTTATTCTCCTTCTTAATTCATCGATTAATAACATCTTAGTATGGCTAGGTTAAGTGAGTTGGGTATGTTGGGTTATTTTGGAAAAGTAAACTGTTACTTTATGGCTTCAGTTCAGATCATTTCAGACTTAACTGATATTTCATTTTTGTCTTAACTGATGCATCTAGAAATTTAATCTTTTCTTTGAACCATCTAGATTAAGATGTATATTATCATAAATAGATTTTGCATCTTTTTAAAAATTATCTCAGATTTTCAAAAAAGTTAAGTTCATATTAAAAGTGTATTTTTTTTGCCAAAATGTACACATATTGGATTGTCTTGCAGAACCTCACATCTGTACAGGTAACTTCCAGGCAGACTTTACTGAGCTGTGTCGGCGTAATAACATGGCAGTTATACCCCCTGTTGTGCTTCGACCACGACCACCAGGTATGTCCATACAGCCTGAAACTAAACCAGAGAAGGGTGGTGGAAAGGGGAAACAACCCCAGCCTGAACCAGAGCCTGACCCCGAGTTAAATGAGGATGGAGGTAGAATAGTCATTATGTGGCACAATCTCAGCACCTCACTGAATTTCTAGTGACACTCTCTGTAGCACCCTTTGCATTCTATTTCAAATTCATATGCATCTAGCTTGGATCATCGAATATTTCCTAGATTAAACTGTAATCATCCTTTGAGAATTTGATAATTTTTCTGTGTAACTTTTCAGTCATCTTTCTCATTCTTCCTTTAGAAATTACACACTAAATTTGTATTCTTATTAGATTTAAATACATCTTCTTTGGGCTTCATGCCTTTTACTATTCAGTATTTTAATCTCACATTGTTCTGTTCAAAATGTTTGGCATCTTTTTAAAAACTATTTGATTTTACTTTCTTTTAAGTATTATATAACTACTTTGCTGCCTTAAGTTGGTTTTTATATTCTCTATAGACAGAATAAATATTAAAATGATTAGTTTGCCTTCAAAATGAAAAATCACTTTTGCAGGATTTATTGTCCATTCATGTGATCATCTTAGAGTTTGTGTTATAGTCAGAATAAAGAAACATTGAAATATATTTCAGTAGAATTATTATATAAGATTTTGATTTATTGACAGAGACCAACTGTGTCTACGTCAGGCAGTTTATCATCTCTCTTGGATAAGTATACAGTACTAGAGACGAAATGCCAAACTCATTGCCATGGTTTGAAATAGCCTTGTTACAAAAAGCAGTAAATACTGGACTTGCTTTACAACTTGTCCATTACACTTTTGAATTTGCTGCTTTACTTTTAGCCGGTTAAAGATGTTTAAATCTGTCAGTGCTAGAAATGGTGTTACATACCAAATTCCAGTTATTATCTCTAAGGGCAAGTTCAAAGTTTAGTCTTTGTAATACTTGGTGTCTGCTATATAAGTCCATAGTAGATTTTAAGGGCAAGTTCAAAGTTTAGTCTTTGTAATACTTGGTGTCTGCTATATAAGTCCATAGCAGATTTAGACTGAAGATGTCAGAATCAAGGTCAAAGTAACTGTTCGGTGCCATGTATTTTGATGACTTACTGTTGATATTATGTAGATCTGATGACGGTTGAGAACAGGCACTGAAGTGTGGTGCAGCTCATTTACTGCTTAGCAAGACTGTTGTATACTACACATTTGTACTGTCAGCATCAAGGTCATTGGCCAGTGTCTTTTGTGTTGTATTTTTATGTGAGTGTCAGACCTTCTTTTGGTTTCCATGACATTGTTGCTTAGCATATTAAGATTTCCGACAAACTTAAAGACAAACTATTCATTAGAGACTGAAATTAGTTTTCTGTTCCTTGTAAGCTCAGAAATATTGTAACTGTGTTTTGGTTAACAAAATTACTTTGAGTGGTAAACATTGTTTTTACAGTTAGAAACAAAATCTAGATATCATTACCATGTCGGGCACAAAAACCATATATTTTTAAGATCTTGTCAGATAGTCTGTGTATATCATAAGTAACTTTGCTACACTTTTTATACATAATTCAGAGCATCAATGATTTCCATGGTATGGCAGACTTTCAACAACTCTCAGTTTACTTTCACTTGCCGCCAGTTCAAGTCTGTGAATTCCTATCCCTGCTCAAAGTAATGGTACAGTGTCTACAACTAATACAACCATGTCTGTGCAGTCACAAGGTTGTCATAATAAGCTTGAATTTAATTCCCAGTTTTAGATATAAAAAAACCCAAGTACCTTAAGCAATCTTTTTGTTACATTGAGATTGTGCCGGCTGAAATGACTTTCTCTGTCTCTTTCTCACTTGCTACATGCTGTTTTCTTTAACAAAATTTGAAGTTGAGTTTCTTTGACATTGATTTGGTATATTATTTACATTGATCTAACATAATTCAGTATTTTTAAACTCTGTGTGTTTTGTTAGCCATGGAAAGTTTTGTTTTGGTTTGCTAACTACCTCTGGAATTTTGGGTTCTTTTTCATTTGTATTGTGTGGTTTATTAATGTTTAATTAGTGTAGTTGTTGATTGATATCCTTTAATATTATTTATACAAAACATATCTTTTAACCAACTGGTAGTAAATGCAACAGATCATACTCATATAAGTTAGAAGCACTTAAAATGTAAAATTTATTAAATGTTTCCTTTCATGTAATGGCAAGCTAATTAATTCTGTTATTTTTATGTTAATTACAACTTGGATTAGTCTAGTAGGCAAATGTATGAAAAGGGCATGATCTGAGCATCAGCTTTTTGTCATAACACCAGTTAGCAATTTTTTTCTGATTAATTTTGTATTGAAATGTGTGATAATTTTCTACTTGTCTTAAATTAATTAAATTTCAAGTCATATGACCTCTCAGAATCAAGTCAGAAATCATTACATTTATCTGACATGACATAAGGCTCCAAATAATTCTTCTTGAGAATGGTCTAGGAAATGATCATATTGGAGTTATTTTTCAACTTCAGGTTCAACAAACATCATTTATGACCTGCCTTTATAACACTGGTAGTTGTATGAAAATTTGTGAAAAGTCTACAATTATTCCCTAACTTTGAATCAGTTACATTGCTATTTACATCAAAGTTAAAATAAGTCTTAAATGTATTTTCCAGTTTTAAGGAATACAGTAAATTATAATTTGTCATCCTGCCATTACATCAGTGTGACAAAATTGGTAATTGTGTGTATCCCACATCAAGACTTTATAGCCCTATAATAATCACCTTTTCCCTCCATCTGCCTCTCTGTCATACAGTTTGTCTGTCCTGTCATTCACAACTCTTATAATTACCAAAGCTCTGCAAAATCTTAAACATGTAGTTTGATGTCATTTGACTTGTCTGTTACACATAGATGTGCCTTATAAAGGTTGGTATATTCAGTTCCAGTTTTAATGCTGTTATTACTATTTCTCATCCATTTCATAGCACCTTCTACAGTAACAACAGGTCATTATAACCAGCATAGCTGAGCTTTTATGTATTTTGTCTTGTCAACTACAGTTAGAATTATGGATCTTAACAATTCATATCATCACACAGGATCTTGGTTGTAACCAGTATAGCCCAAGAGCCAATGAACATATTGTGATGCAATTTGTTATGAACATTTTGTCATGTGCCTTTTATGAGTTTAATATTATCTATTCCATTTTGAATAAAGTTATCCCCTTCTTAAACAAATCTCCATTTGGACATGGAAATTTGGAATGTTACTTCAGTGTTAGTGGCCATGTGGTCTATGGCGCTTGCCTTTACTGATCTCTGCCATCTCAACTCTGTCTGCTTGGGTTCAGGTGTTGGGCTTATGTGAGAAATCATGCCAGTATCTTCCCAGAATTTTCTTGGGTTCTTCCTCCACCAGATATACTGGCTGCCATGTATAGTCTATCATGTGCTAAAAAATTACATTAAACCACAACCATTTCAATCTATTTTTGGTTAAGAACACTGTCTCCTGCACCTAGATATGCTGTTTGTGGGTTTAGTCTTCTACACCCTTTAAAGCCC
This sequence comes from Megalonaias nervosa, assembly GCA_016617855.1. Lineage (NCBI taxonomy): Eukaryota > Metazoa > Mollusca > Bivalvia > Unionida > Unionidae > Megalonaias > Megalonaias nervosa. The sequence goes on from JAECUM010031999.1 coordinate 11,719, forward strand.
TTGTCAATCAGGTTGCTTGTAATCAGTATAACTCGAGAACCATTAAACATATTATGATGTATTCTGATGTGATCACTATTTCAAAGACCTGGATATGTCTTTTTATGAGTTTTGTATTGTCCACTCCAATTTAGTCATAGTTATGGCCCATGTTAGTCAGCTTCATATATTTACATGGCATGTTGTTTGTCTTGATAATTTCTTGAAGAAGGTGGGTTATGAACCTTCTGCATCATTTAGAGGAGTTATTGCCCCTGAATGCCCATCTTCTGATGACATTACTTTCCCCACACAAGTCCCTCTGTTTAATGCCTCATGGACCAGACTTTAGTAAGCTTGGTCTTTTCCAGTGCACCCATTGATAACAGATCTAGTAATCTTGTTTTTAAGTAATTCATTTATTTTCATCATTTTTCTTTACAATTTGCATTTGAAAAAATGTAAATCTATCTACAATCAATTTTCTAGCTTCATCAGAAACAAAGTAGACAAATCTCCATACTAATTTACTAGTAGAGAGGATGGCCTCTAAAGGGATGGTAATGACACTGAGAGGAATGGGAAGGGCATAAAATTAGCAATAGAGGGCTGATGGGGGTATTTCCATCTATTGTTATCTAGTAGGAGCATTGGATTTTGCTATGTTAAACTTGTTCTTATCTTTCTTTCTTAATTTTATTAAATACTGCATTCAAGTTATTCTTGTATGAGTTTTAACATTATAGAGTTTGCTATAATTCCTGTTTTGATGCTGTACTATTTCTCCAGTTCATTTATTGCACACATTTGTGAGGATTTTAGAACATTTCCCAAGCAATTTTGTACTGATTTTGTGTCTTAAAGAAAACCTTCACACATTGATGACTCTGAGAGTCAGTGACTGTAAAGTATGTGCTATAGAAACTTAGATCAATAGTCCATGAAGTTTATAATCACCTTAATATAACACAGATAAGGCTGCAATGTTTACCAAACTCTCAGTGACCCTGGAACTGAGCTTTTTCTAAATGTTTCCCTGTTACAAATGAATAAGCAGGAACAACTTTGCTGTAGCCTCACTTAACATGCAAGCAAATCTGTATCGTCAAGTTCCAATAGTTTGTCTAGTCCCATTGTAAATAACTTAGAATAATGCTGTCATTCACTTGCGAAAGTCCTCATTGGAATCTCTGACACTGTTGTTTGCTTGGAGAGAAACTTTCAGTCATTCAGATGTTAAAATCTTATGAATCATGCACAATTTGAGAACTGCACAATAATTGCAAACCACATATATGGGTTTGCTGCCCCCTTGCACTGAAGAATATGTATTACTAACCGTGATTTAGGTAGAAATGAGTGCCAGTTGTTTCACATGCTTCATTCATAAATTCCAATATTGTTGCATATATCAGCTGATTAATATGTAATTCAGTTCATTTTTTAGGATGAAGTTTATATTACAAAGGTTAAAATGTTAAGCAGTTTCCTGTTTTTCAGTTAAGCATAGTGATTTTATTAAATTATCTGAAATTAGGTAGATATGTTACAAAGATGTAATCATCTTGATTTCAAGATAACATCTTGTTGTCAACATCAGATAATCCAGATCACAGCTCGATATTGTATGTTTTGTAATTATCTGGATTTTCTAATGCTGACAACTCTACATGGTACAGCAGTTAAGATTGCATTACTATGATTATAATATATATGTAATGCTACATATATGTATATGAACAAATAATACTGATAATGCAACCAAACACACCTCCAGGACATGCTCATTAGCAAACACCAGATATACCATATTGCATGTTCATTTACATAGGGGTGGGCAAAATATGGCATGCAGGCCAGATCTGCCCCATGACTTTGTTTTATCCATTAATTTACATTATAGGTGTGGTTTTAAAAATCACATATCTGGCTCATGCGCTGGAGGAAGTTGCCCATGCCTAGTTTAAATGGTTAGTAATTTTGTAAACATTTATAGGCAGTAAACTAAACTTAGCAATTTGCATGTGTAAATAATGCAACCTCACATACAAATGGAATATCCCCCCCCCCCGCAACATATCTTGTTTAGATTTTCCTGATATTTGGACAGTGTTGAACTGATACAATCCATATAAAATTGAGTTTTTAAAAAAATGAATCCCCTCCCATTCAGTTTTGAAGCCAGAAAGGGTGGACTGTTTACTGTGCATCAAGTTCTGTTTTGGAGTTAAACGTTTTACATCTGATTAAAACATGTTTATATTAAGCTACAGCCTTTCTTCACTACTTAATTGTACCGTCTTCCCACTCTTGCAACTGCACTTACATTTAATCAGTTATTGTTTGGTTTAGAACTTGATGATCAAATTATTGACAAATTGCAGTAACTATCAATGTATTTTTCTGCTGTTCAGAGCATGCTGACGCTCCACCCAAGACATATGTTGTGAAGGAAAACAAGTTTGAATATTTCAAACCAACAGTCCAGGTGGAAATGGAGAACCCCGATAAACCAGACACTGTCTCTGAAATATATATACGAGGTAAATATGCAAATGAATGCTTTTCTTGAACAGATAATTATGTCAGTTTTGATAAGGTTTTTTTATGCACCTCATTGATGTGTTATTACTCTTGTCTGTCTGTTTGTCCATTTAATTTTTGCAATAAGGTTACAGTGGAAGGGTGTTCATATTTCATGAACACACTTCTGTAGTTTATAATTCTTTGCTTTTCTATGATATGTGATCCAAACAAGAGTGCCAGCTAGTCTGTTGGAGACAGAATGAATAATAATAAATTTTTTCTACTGATTGGCACTGTGTGTATACATATTTTTAAATAATTTTTTTAATACATTGTTACTCTAAATCATTGTGAACCAGTCCAAAAGTTCTTGTTCAAAGTCAGAAGAAGAATTATAAATCAGTGATACCATCTAATGCACTTTCTGTTATCTGTTTCTCCAAAACAACCACAGGTACTACTATCTTCTGAGGTATATTATTATTTTACATGAACAATTCATGGAGTTTCCTTTTAACAAAGGGTTGCTAGGGCAGGGTTTGTATGCTTCCTTGGAAACATTGAAAGGTACTGGATTTTAGCTTTTCAAGACTTTGAAACCTTTAAAAATTGACATTGTAGTTTTAAAGTCCTTGAAAATCACTTTGTTTCCCATTAAAATTATTTTGGGTCATTTTTTATTGTACAACTCCTGGAATATGGACCTCATTGGTTCATTGATGTATTCAGTTGTATTTCTGATCCCTGGTGTCTCATCTTAATAGCTTTGTATCACTTGTTAGTCCATACATGATTTTTGCTTTTACTGTCTGTATTTGAGGTCCTGAAAATGTATATTTGCAACCCTGGGAATCCTGGAGAAGGTTTTGAATTTCATTTGAATGGATATATATGAACTCTGGCTTAGGACTTACAATAGATGTCACTCCAAATGAGTAAATAATCATAATTCCTAATTGTACCAAACTGCTCTTACAGATGTACAGTATTGATCTCTTAAAAATCAAAATATGAAGTCTGACATATACACGTACAAAAAATATAGTACAATCTCTGAAAACTGAGTCTTGGGCCAGAACTGTTAGCTGGAGATCCAGAAAGCAGAAATCCTTACTACAGAGAGCTGGGAACTTACAAGCGAGTTATTTGGTGTAATTGAGAAAAAGAACTAATAAAGTATTGTGTGACATATTTACATGACATATTTACTAAATTTTATCTTCTCTATGAATACAGTTAGCAACTTAATACTTTATGAACAAATGAGATGTTACATTTATAACTTCAAGGCTCCACAGACATAGTTAGGCCTCTGCTTGATGAAGCTGGCAGAGTCCTGAGTATTCACAGCCATCTGGCTGTCCATCCATCCATCTCTCCAACCATTAACAATTTGGTTTCTGTTGGATAACTTTAGTGGGAATAAGTTGATCAGAGCCAAATTGGCATGCAGATTTTATATTGATTTGACTCGGAATGAGTTTGATCTTCAACCCTTTATATCATCATTTAGACAAGTTATGGCCCCTGATTGCTTTCTGTGTAACTTTTGTTTCAACCACTTCACTTTACCTAAGACTGTTTGATTTCATCCGAGATTTATTGGGCAGTTCTACCATAATTAACCCAGATAGCTGAACCCTCCAACTTTTGGGACTCCATATTTTCAACATTTGTAATAATTTTAAATAGTACAAAATCTTTGCAGGCACCAAAAAAGTTTTTGAAAGCTGATGAAAAATAATTCAATTTGGAATGTAAATTAACTGTACTACAAAAAACTAGTGATTGAATAGTCAGCCCTCAGGCCATGAAACCACTTTGATTACCTTTATTATTATGTGGATTAACTGAAGGCATTGTCAATAGGCAGCTAAAAAATAGCAGATCCGTAAACAAAGTGAATTGTGAACTTGTTTTAGGTAATGATACAGGAAAAGCATCTTTCATCTTGAGACAGTTGGCAGAATTAATGAATCACTTTCATAACTGTAAAACCAATAATCATCAATGTTACATCAAGTCAACAAGTGGTTGCAGGCTACATTTATATTTGCCACTGGAGAGCATACAAAGGGAGATGTCCAGCAGTCATGCACATAAATTCCTGTTCTTACTAAAATGAATTAACTTTTGTGATATCAAATGTTTAATATGTATGTGGGTTATTATCTCTGTTTTCCCTTTGCCGGTAAACTGAAATGGGTTTACATTTACTTCTGAGTAATACACAGTCATCATCAACATGTTCTTTTAGTCTCAGTTTTATTCAATGACTTATTTCCCTCTGGTATCCTTATTTTGGATGTACATGTAGTTGGTTAGACTTTATTCCTAAAATCAGAGTTCAGATAATGGTATTTCCACATATAATTTCCTGATCCAGTGTAAGTGATTTTGGCCTCATTATATATCTTGGGCTGTGATCGCCATATGTAGAGTTTTAGTCAAGATCACTTCAAGCCTTTTTGAAGCAATATATGAATAATCTTTCCAGTTTTCAGAGATAAAATAATAGGAATAAATGCATGTTATTTTGGTGATACAGTAAAAGATAATGTTATGAAAAAGTTAATATTAGACCTAAGCTGTATTTATAGACCAAGTTTCCACCCAAACTTTTCACCATAGCAGTACATGTACATGACGAATAGACAGTTTTAGTGTTGCAAACGAAAAGAAAAACAAACACTGTAAATGCAACTGGAATTCTTCCTTTGTAAAAGAACATTGAAATATTATCATGCATGTGCTGTATATTAGCAAGCAAGTACAGGTAAAACCCATTATAAAGCGATACTCAGGGTCCAAAGAATAACATCGTGATATATGCGGGATTACGTTAACAAATTTTTTGAAAAAACTTCCCCATAGAAAATGTGCATTGAAATTTCAGCGTCATCAGTTTTAACTAACCTCTTGATCATATAATCTGTTAGGAATACGAATAATCGGCTTTTCAGAGAGTATGTATTTAGGATGTTAAAAGAGAGGTCACCTTAAATTAAAAAATGGGAGCCATGCTGCAATCGCATTATAAGTGGAATCGCATTATAATGAATCATGTTATAAGGGGTTTTACCTGTGTATAATGTAAACTTGTTTACTTACCTTGATGTTGTACTTGCTGGTCTCATTGATACACAGTCTTGAGGATAAAGATATTAATTTTCTGGACACTATGCAAAATATTTATTATTTTCATCATTTCACTATCCAGACAGAGAGAACTCATTATCTTTAGTGTCCTGTTATTTGAGTCAATGATGGAATATAGATGAGACAATGTATGAGTTCCTTCTATGAGGTAATTTACAGGAGTTATTCCCCCTTGTTGCCCATTCACCTGACTAGGTTTCCTTTGCATATCTTTAACAAAATTTGTTGGATTTCAGTAAAATTTGGTTTATGGCCTTATGTTAATCAGACCTTGAATGAGGTAAATTTCCAGCATTCAACATTATTATTGACAGGAGTTATGCGCCATGAAAACCCATCTCCAACTTTGGTTTTTGCAGCACTATGTTACAAAGGGTTGTTGGTTTTCAACCATTTGGCATGTAGCTTTATACTGATGACAGCTTGAATTTATTGGTTTTCATTGTTCCACAGTGACATTTAGAGGAGTTATGGCCATTGAATTTCCAAACTCCCAACTTCGATCTATCCATTATAACGTGTATAAGGGTTTTTAATTTAAACCAAATTTTTTTAGCATGCCCTTATAATTTAATAAGACACTGAATTAGTTTCATTTCTGCCATTTCACAAACTATACTGGCATTCTGGGAGTAATGATCCTGGATTCCCACCCCTGATTGTTTCTCCTCCTGACTTTAGTTTCCAGCATTGCTTTCCCAGGCATTGTTTGATTTTGACCAGATTTGACCTGCAGTTTTATATTGATGAGACATTAGATGAGTTGGATTTTCACATCATCTTTCAGCGTGGTTAATGCCTCTAAATGCTGATTCTTCTCATTTTATTTCCCAACACAAGAGCTTCAGTTTAAGACCCTGCAGAGCAGATTGTAATTAGTGAGGTCCTTTGTGATGTACCCATTGCCAATAGCTATAATGTTCCCTACATTGACATTTGTTTTATCACTTTCAGGTTGGAAGATAGATGATACCATGATGGGCACACTACGACAGTGTTTACCTTTACTTGAAAAGTTACATACTATCAAGTAAGTTAAATGATATACACATATGTGCAAAGTTCAGGTTTCTCGCAGTATATTGTTAAAACTATATATATATATATATATATATATATATATATATATATATATATATATATATATATATAATTATTTCATGATGTATTTCATGCTGGTATTGAGAGGCACTTGCAGTTAGCCTGTGATTCAGTTTTAATTTTTTCTTTAGCCATACATATTATTATTATACCCACACCAACAAATTTGTTGAGGGGAATATAGTGTTTTGCCCATACATTTGAGTGTTTGTAGGTTTGTGTGTTTGTAAGTTTGTTACACCCACAATATTTTTGACCCTATTTCTCCTACACTCATGATAATAACTGTATAGGTTCATTTTATGGAGAATTACTTGGCCATACCAACCTAAGTCACTTTGATGTAATTTTCACACTTTGGTGACTTTTGGATTTTTAACTATTTTTGTTTATTAACACCTTCAGTATTCAGGTCCTGAGTTCATTTACACTGCTGAAAGTTGGTATGTGGCAGTGCTCAAATTAAATGCTCACATACTTATAAAAATTTTAATTGATTGTGCAAGTGCTATATTATCCAATGATATACAGCAAATAATTAATAAAAGTCATTCAGCAAGCACACATGCATAATTCTAGTTTGTAAAATGAAGCTTATTTTATCCTTGATCCCTTTACTTTGAGATAACCTGTTTTACTGTGAATACAGTGACCATACATGTACTTACTGATAATTCACAGTGGGTAGGGCACAACCATTATGTTTCAGGGGAAAGTGTGATATCTTTTTTGGTAACAATCATTTTATTCAAAAATACAGAAATATTTCTTCCATATTATCTTCATTTATGTAAAATCTGTTACTGTGTTTTCTCTAATGACTTGTTCTGTTATTATTTTGAGTTAGATGGCTGAATGCAGATGCTTGTATCACATAATAGTAGCAATCCACAGAATAACCCAACTTGGTTGTCCCTAACTTGTTTTGTTCAGTGTGGCAAGGTTGCTTTTTATGAATCTTTAATTGACCCAAATTTTTAACCTGGACATGTGTGGTCTTGATTAGTTCAGTGCAGTGTCATAATGACATTAATGCACCATGCAGCATTCCCCCCCCCCCAACAAAAACCCCAAAAAGTTTCAGGGAAAACAGCAGACTGTACTGATTTTGAAACATCAATAATTTGATTTATGAAGAAACAGCTGTTGTGATTATTGGTTGTGGCAGAATATTACAATATTTTGGTTGTTAACCCCACCCCACCCAACATTTGCAGCACAGGCATTTTGGAAGACATATTCTCACTGATTTGTAGCAGTTCTTTTTGATTTAGTCAGATTGTTGCAGGGAATTTTTGTGGTGTAATCTGTTGTCCAGTTTACATTGCTTTTAGGGTTGTAAGACAATATATTCATTATTGAGGTCATACTTCCAGGTGTGTTGTCATAATTGGATGTAACAAATCTGGCTGCATGCTTTCTGAATTTTCATTCTGTAATACTTGGGAATGGGTGTCCCAGTCTGTAAAAGCATATTCTAAATTATGTATAACTAAACCTCTAAAAGCCAGTTCTTTCACATTATGTGGGCAAAATGAAAATCTAGATCTTAATGGGTCTAAAGTACAATTTGCCTTAGTGTGTATTTCTTGAATATAAAGATTCCATTTCAGATCACTGGTAATTGTGGCTCCCAGACATTTTATTTGACTGAAATTTTCCAAGACATATGACATACTAATTGTATTATATTGCTTTTTTTGGGGTTGGAATTGCATGCTCAGTTTTCCTGTCGACTAAAATTCAGACTTTACTTGCAAAAAAGATAAAACAATTCAGCTATACGTGTAGTTCTTAATTAAAAAATGCTGATACAAATTTAAGTCAAAACTGATGGAAAAGAATAATTTTATTGTTGTTCCATTTTACCCCAAAGCTTTTGGCTTATACGGTGCTCATATAATCAGATGATGTAGGTGGTGCCTCTAAATCTAGATGGAGCTCATCCCATATTCTAGGTCATATGCCCATCAGGCTTGTTACCCAAAAAGTTTATCAAATCTAATTTACCTAACAATTGAGTATGTTAATGAAATGCTGCATTTTTTTTTTATTTTGATGTTTTTGAAAGACACTGGTCGAAAAATTAATGTTCAGTCCCCCTCCCCCCAGCTGGGGCGCCATTAAATTCTGTAGGTCCCTCACCCTTATGAAGAATGTCTGCTTACTTGTATAAAGAAAATAAACTTTGTGTAGAAAACAAAGTACATGACCTAGCATATGTTGCATACTATTTCTATTCTCCATATTCCATAGATTACCTGTAATCAGTGCTTATTTATCCTTCATGAATAATAATGAGCTGTTCCTTCCTCACACTTACAGGGTAATGCAAGACTAGTAGTGCCTATGTGATTGTTTGACAATTAAGTTAATCATGCCTGAGTGATGGGGATTTTCAGCTATTCATTTATTAGACTTTAAATATCATTTCGGGGTCCCAGTTGGCCAAGTGGTCTAAGGCACTTTCTCTTATAGATCACTGACATCTCACCTCTGTCCATGTGGATTCAAGTCTCAGGCTTAGCCAAATGGGTATGTGAGATAGCTTGCCAGATGCTTCTAGTGGGTCAGTGGTTCTTTATGGAATTCTTCTGGGTTCTTAACTGCACCAAATATACTGGCCACTATTTATAGCTGATTATGTACTGAAAAATGGTAAACCCATTAAAACAACTACAACATCTTTTCACTGTGAGATAATTTTCATGTCTGAATGACTTTTGTATCTTTTAGTGCTCCTTTTGGACCCTATTTCATCTATATTTATGAACAATGAGTAACTCAGCGATACCTAAAGTGGTTACTATGATTTAATTTTCACACTTGAGTGACTTTCTACAGTCAGCTGTTATGGCATATATTTGCAAGACCTTTAACTCTAATTGCCTCAGAATCAATCCTAAACACCAGTCTGTATATATGTTGGCTACTGTACAGATGTACCTGCTTGCGACTAAATATCTGATTCTGAGTTGAACCTTTGTGTACAGAAATTGCAGATATCTCAGACCAGTAATTTATTTCTACAAGTGAGCAGCTGAATTACATTTGCCTACTATTTAAGAATGAAATTGTTATTGATCAGGACAGGTTCATGACTGTCTGGTTTTAATTGCCTGAACAAGTATTTAGGCATATACCTGTGATCTATTATCACATGCATATGAAAGGATATAAACTTTGAATTGGAATTGAACACATTACTATCCTACTATAATGCTGTTTATGGGAGCCTGAAAACAAAATACCATTGCTATAATGCTGTTCATAGGAGCCTGAATACAATACACTATCATTATAAATCTGCTCAAGGGAGCCTGAATACAGTAACCCCTTACTATAATGTTGTTAATTGGAGCCAGAAGTCAGTACTCCCTCACTATAATACTGTTCATGAGAGCCTGAATATAGTACTCCCTCATTATAATACTGTTCATGAGAGCCTGAATAAAGTACTCCCACACTATGATACTGTTCATGAGAGCATGAATACAGTACTCCCTCATTATAATACTGTTCATGAGAGCCTGAATAAAGTACTCCCTCACTATAATACTGTTCATGAGAGCCTGAATACAGTACTCCCTCATTATAATACTGTTCATGAGAGCCTCAATAAAGCTCTCCCTCACTATAATACTGTTCATGAGAGTCTGAATACAGTTCTCCTTCACTATAATACTGTTCGTTGGAGCCATAAAAGTGGACAGCCTTGCAAGTATTTTATGTATATTACTATAATATTATAATGAAATGGGGTCAATGACCATGCCTACCTTCTAAAAGCTACTACTTTATTCTAAGATTCATTATTATGAGATAGTACTTTATTGGGGATGAGGATATATCTTCCTTGTCTAGGCTGTCAGAAGTTTATATATTTAGATCAATTTTTTAATCCTCTGAAGTGACTCTGCAGCAGCAATAGCACTGTTTGTCTGTCCATCTTTCTATCCATAGACAAAGAAGTTTCCACAACATAACTTGAGTTTGCTATGGTCTTATTTTCTCCAACTTCATGTGTTTTATCCATGGATTGAAATAGAAGCCTGTCAGTTTTGGTGCTGCTCAAGTCAAGATGACTGGAGCTGAAAATGTAATTTTCCTTTCTGCATCACTTGTCTTGTTTACTGTGCCTAATTTTGTATCAAACTTTATAGGTTGATTACACTTGGTCAGGGGCAGCTCTCTACTGATTGTGAGTCCAAGAGATGCAAGGCCACTGGAGCAAATAGTGTTCATTTTTGGGTTCTGCTGAATAAGTCAGTCTACTAGGATCTTCATTAAAATTTTTATGAGTAATCTACACTTAGGCAGAGGCACCTCCTTATTGATTTTCAAGCCCATGGTGTCAAAGGTCAAGGTCACCAGTGTAAGATTATTTTTTATGGTTCCATATGGTACATCTTTATTGCTCAAGTTAGCTGCACCCAATTTTTATCAACTTCATAGTTGCATTACATTTACTGAAGGCCTGCTCCATATAGAGTATGTGGTCATTAGGTCAAAGGTCACGGTAATTTGATCTGAAATTGAAATGTATATTAATTTTACATACTGTAGAAACTAAGGCTTTCTGGGACTGAGTTTTGTTGGCATTTCTTGATTTTAAAGTGTCTCATATAATTTATTATCATTTATATGATGAGAATTCTAGAAAAATATTTGGAACTGGAAATTATTGACCCATATATGCTGTTATCCTTGACCTGAGAACTGTTTCTCTGTATAGGCCAAATTATCAACAATACTAAGTCTACAGAGATAGCTTTTCAAGATAAAAGGGACAAAATAGAAAGGACAGTAGGTATATGCTGTATGTCTGAAGACTTCTTTCACAAGCATCTGCATTTGTACTGAATTGTTATTTGATATATCTATCTATCTATCTATCTATCTATATATATATATATATATATATATATATATATATATATATATATATATATATATATATATATATATATATATTGCAAACAGTTCTGATTTATTTTGGGTTGTTAACCATAGTTATTTATATTGATTATAAAAATTGCCCATTGCATATAGCTGCAAAAGGTCTGGTGTGTTTAAAAGGTTAAATTTTGTCATATATATATATATATATATATATATATATATATATATATATATATATATATATATATATATATATATATATATATATACTTATAATTCACATTATTTGTAGCTTATACAGTATCATACATTAGTATGCCAGTTTAACTGTATTGTATACAGTATCCATATCTTTCCGTTAATTTGCCTCCATTTTATTCGCAGCTTCTGGAATACAGGGCTGACAGGAAACACAATTCACACTTTGGCCTCCTTTCTTCCTCAGTGTCCAAACCTCAAGTAAGTACATATATGAATTTGCCTCTAAATATCTTACTCAGCATTAAAACTTAGTAACTGTTCATGTATAATATGGCCTCTTGTCTTCTTCAGTGTAGAAGTCTCAAGTAAGCTTACCCATGCATGAATTGGCCTCTTTTCTTCCACAAATTCAGAACCTCAAATAAGTACATGCATGCATGAATTGGCCTCTTTTCTTCCACAAATTCAAAACCTCAAATAAGTACATGCATGCATGAATTGACCTCTTTTCTTCCACAAATTCAAAACCTCAAATAAGTACATGCATGCATGAATTGGCCTCTTTTCTTCCTCAAATTCAAAACCTCAAATAAGTACATGCATGCATGAATGGGCCTCTTTTCTTCCACAAATTCAAAACCTCAAACAAGTACATGCATGCATGAATTGGCCTCTTTTCTTCCACAAATTCAAAACCTCAAACAAGTACATGCATGCATGAATTGGCCTCTTTTCTTCCTCAAATTCAAAACCTCAAATAAGTACATGCATGCATGAATTGGCCTCTTTTCTTCCACAAATTCAAAACCTCAAACAAGTACATGCATGCATGAATTGGCCTCTTTTCTTCCACAAATTCAAAACCTCAAACAAGTACATGCATGCATGAATTGGCCTCTTTTCTTCCACAAATTCAAAACCTCAAATAAGTACATGCACGCATTAATTGGCCTCTTTTCTTCCTCAGATTCAAAACCTCAAATAAGTACATGCATGCATGCATGAATTGGCCTCTTTTCTTCCACAAATTCAAAACCTCAAACAAGTACATGCATGCATGAATTGGCCTCTTTTCTTCCACAAATTCAAAACCTCAAATAAGTACATGCATGCATGAATTGGCCTCTTTTCTTCCTCAAATTCAAAACCTCAAATAAGTACATGCATGCATGCATGAATTGGCCTCTTTTCTTCCACAAATTCAAAACCTCAAATAAGTACATGCATGCATGCATGAATTGGCCTCTTTTCTTCCACAGATTCAAAACTTCAAATAAATACTTGCATGCATGAATTGGCCTCTTTTCTTCCACAGATTCAAAACCTCAAATAAGTACATGCATGCATGAATTGGCCTCTTTTCTTCCACAGATTCAAAACCTCAAATAAGTACATGCATGCATGAATTGGCCTCTTTTCTTCCACAGATTCAAAACCTCAAATAAGTACATGCATGCATGAATTGGCCTTTTTTCTTCCACAAATTCAAAACCTCAAATAAGTACATGCATGCATGAATTGGCCTCTTTTCTTCCACAAATTCAAAACCTCAAATAAGTACATGCACGCATGAATTGGCCTCTTTTCTTCCACAAATTCAAACCCTCGAGTAGGTACATGCATGCATGACTTGGCCTCTTTTCTTCCTCAGCGTCAAATACCTCAAATAAGTACATTCATGAATTGGCGTCTTTTCCAAGGGTTTATTGGGTGATGTGCACTAGCAGAATACTTGGGAAATATCATTTCAGAATCAAATCTAACTTATGGAAGAGGAAATACAAATTGAATCAAAGCTTTTAATGCATTGAACACAGTGTTTATACAGCAAAACAGAAACAGTAATACATATACAGGTTATTAGGACTTGCAAAAAGTAGAAGCAATATACTTGCTTGTAAATAATGACAGTAAACAACATTGATGGACATTTTGCTTGGCAATAGGTAGTATTTAATATACCCATAATATTTTCAAATTACTAAAATCCAAATAACTGTAGAAACAAGTATTGCATAATTAATACTATAATGAAATGGATGAACAGTGCATACCACATACACATTCTGAATGGAATAGTGTCATGAGAAATACTAATATTTAAATTGGCAGTATTTTGTACTGCAAACATCTAGTTTCTAACATCATCCATTGATTTATCAAATTTGTTTTGTATGTCATGTTTATAAGATCTATACGATGACCTCTACTCTGCATGAATCAAAAGTTTAGTAAATACATTAACTTATAAGCATGCATATATGGTATTTCTTGAACTGTTAGCAGTACAGGTGGTTAGTGAAAGGTATCTTTAATTTGGGTTCCATTGGTTACACTCCAGTTTTAAAAATTGTCTTTTTCTGACATGTACATAATATGTTATCTGCTTAAGGTTTAATAATTTTGATGAAAACCACCAAAAACTGGGACTTATTTCATCTCTTTTGATCCAAAATAGAATTCTTTTTCAGTGTAGCTGGTGGTTTTATTATATTTTTAGGTCTTAGTGATATCCAGCATGAGAACTAGCAATAATACTTCAAAAGAAGCACAAATTCTGAATTTTGCCATGTCCCTGTTCTGACCAATGAAGTTTCCTACAACTACACTTATATCAACATATAGAGATTTAAGTACCTTAAAAATATGGCTTAGCAATTTGAGGTAAATTGAACTGGCTTAATGTTTTAAAATTCCACTAAATATTCTGTTGCTTTCTAAAACTGGATGTTCACTGTGAGGAGATAGTGTTGCATTCAAACTGTGCAGAAAAAATATTGATCTACAGCACAGCTCAACCAATTCTTTTGTCCATTGCAGTGGGGCAGTTAGTCCCCTTCATGCTTTGCAATTAAACACCATGTTGGAAGGGTAGGTACCTAGCAAATCACCACTGTAACTCGGTGTGAACCTCCCCTGCAGGAGGGGTTGGGAGACATTAGTGACTAACATTTGCATGAAGGCCACCCATGGAAAGACTGATAGGGTAATTGTGATTTAGAATCGAGCATCAAAGTAAGAATCGTCTTATGTATATTTGACCAATAAAATAACATTATGTAAAAAGAGTTTTGTATGTTCAATGCATGCTTGTTTAGAAACTATGCATGGCTTCTATTTGCTGATGTCAAAAGTTCATTTTAAACAACATAGCTTACTAATTTGACATCTTGACACTGTATTATTTACTTTATTTCCACAACATCTGAACCATCTAACGCACTGACTTGACAAAGGTACTGTTTTCAGCTCCTTTTGAATGACATAAATTTATCTCATTGTTGCGACAGAAATTAAGTAATCTGATGAGGTAGCAACCACTGCTATTCAAAATAAATAAAAGGACAGCAAATACACAGAATTAACACCAAAATATGAAGCATGTACTTAGTTCTTAAGTAGTAATGGCATCTGATGTAATAGGGCCTACAGGATGTGCTCAGTATTTGACATCAGTAATCAAAACTTGTGGTCATGATCAACACAGTTTTAAGATATTGACAAGAATTATCATCAAAAGAGGATGTTAATTTCAGATCATAGAATGGAAAAAGTGTCATTTATATGTTTTTACACAAAGCCATCTGACTTGGAATGTCATGTTGAACATCTTCAGTTACAACCTAGCAAATAACACGAGTTTGGTAATTGTCTGTGAATAAGCCAAATTAAATTTAATGCTGAAATGAATATTAAAGTGGAAACTTGTCATGCTTCAAAGACTAATACCTCTCTGTCAGTCTGTTTGTGTGACAGTTATGTTGCAGTCTCAGAAGTTCCGAGTTTTTATATTTTCCAATAAAGAAGGGGAAACACCTCATACCATCAGTTATAGCAGAATGGTCAGCTTAGGACAGATCAGGAGAATTGTAAAAAAGTAGTCAGGAGTTCTGACTTTAAAAGAGAGTATTTTTATTGATCTGAATTTTAGAATGTAATTGGACAAACATTTACATCTATTGAATAAATTTACATTTTTAAATATTAAAATATTATACATCATCTCATCAGATCAGTCTTATTGCAGTAACTTGTTGTCATTCATACTCTCCTTATATCTACCTCAAGTATTTGTAGCATTTCTTTACGAGATCATTGCTTACATTTTATTTCTTGCAGTCCTCATTATTGTTGATCTTAACACTTAGGAGATGAGGTATGGGCACTTTAGGAAAAGATGGCTATAATATCACAAGTTTACATCTGGGTCTCTGCCAGAGGTACAATCAGGCCAGTCTCGCTAGAGAAGATGCACCTATCCATTACAATGTACACAATGGTGCATCAGTCTTGTGCAAACCCATTATAAGCCACATGATCAGTCTTAGTCGCTGATGAAGACAGTGTGATATTGCCAAAAATTTGGAATACTTAAGATATTTATGCTCTGAGTATGGGAAATTATTAATGATCATGAATTATCCAGAGAGAAAGAATTTAAAGCAACTTTTTCAGTTGTAAAATTATACCACTTTCAAATTTGTGTGCTATGCAGTGTAAGCAGACCTCTTCATCCTAAAACATTACCTGACTCCAGATAAAATGACTGCATTTTTCAATTCAGAGCAGTATTTACAAACCAGTTGATTGTTTTGTTTGTTTTTTTACTTGAAATGTTGAGCAGAGTTTTTATGACAGATGAGCTGCTTTGTAATTATTTGTGATTTTCCTTCACAGGACTGTAATTTTAGATGCAAATGCCTCCAAGGAAGAGATGTGGTATGAACTGATACAAGATGAAAGCCCGTAAGTAATTTGGATCTCTCAGCAAGTATCTGATACAGTGCTGTCATATTTGAATATTTGAAGTTAACCAGGGACAATTCAAGTGTTAAATATAAACAGAGCTAAATCTGTATGAAAGGTTTTGTGTACACAGCAATCACCCAAAAAGTTATACAATTACTACTTTTACATGTGTATTAGTTGGGTCCAACTGTAAACAAAATATACCCTGATCTGCTGTTGCATAATGTGTAAGCAGATCAGGTTTGATGTTTTCTGTTCTGATTACGCCTAACAAACTGCATAGACCTAGATTTGTCTGCACATTATTCAGTGACAGATCTGGGTTGATGCAGTTTGTAGTTGAGTCTGATTCATACATTGAGTGCTGATGGTCATTTTGGTCTGGCTCACTTTTACCAATGTGACCCAGTAAACAAATGCAGCTATAGTTGTATTCCTTTGACTGTGTGTAGTTTATAATTTTAGTGTCTTTACACATGTTTTTAATACAGAGTATCACTCAAGTAGATAAGAGATCTTGTGCTTCTAATTTTATTCAACCATCAAGTAATAGTAGTATCTGCTGAGTTTTGACACATTATGTTGCATGAATCCATTTAAGATTTTGCAAGAGTATGTTATGCTTTAACCCAGTATGACTGTCTGTCAGTCTGTCCATTTGTCCACTGTATGACTTTTGTCTGTCCATTTGTCCATTGTATGACTGTCTCTCTGCCCATTTGTCCATTAACTTTTCCATTTCTGCATGATTTTAGTTCTACTACAGCATGTACCTTCATCAAACTTTGTGGATAGTTTGCACTTTCAGTAAGAGAAATGCAATTTGAGTTTTAGCTATAAAAAAGTCAAAGATCAAGGTCACTGACTGAAAGAAGAAACCTGGTTTCCACACAGTAATATTGTTCCAAATCACATGCCAGCACCACACTTTCACTTTGGGTAAGGAATAAACCTGTTGTTTTTTTGGGGTGGGGTGGGGGGGTCAAAGGTCAAGTTCACTATAACTGAAGAAAGATAAATGGCTTCTGCACACTAACGTATGTTCTACATCATAGACCAGGACCTAACATTGTGGATAGTTTGGACTTGGGGTAAGGAAAAAGTGTACTGATTTGGAGGTCAAAATGTTGAAGGTCAGGGTCACTCACTGAAAGAAATATAATGGTTTCTACATGAAAATGTCAGTTCTCAGCCATGTATGTTCACCAACATTTGTGGATGAATTGCATGTTGGGCAAAAAAGAAGTCATTTATTATGCATCAGAGGTCGAGGTCATTGGCTGAAATAATTAAAATGGTTTCTGCACAATGACGTAAGTTATACATCATAGACCTGGACCACCTTTGTGGATGACTTTGTCTCAGAGAAGAAAATTTTTTTTCCATAATAACTTTAGTGCTAGACCATGTACCTTAACCAAAGTCTGTGGACAGGTCTGTTGATTTTTGAAGCCTTAAAATTCAAAGGTCAGGGTCATTGTGGCTGAAAGAAAAATGAGTTTGCAGAATAACTTTTATTCTAGAGTAAACTCTTTGACCAAACATTGTGGTGACTTGCACAGAGTGTAACAAAGCACTGGAGTTTAGAGGTCAGACAGTACAGTCATAGTAAGTCTAATAAGAAAATAATGTTTTCTGCAGAGTAACTTTAGTTCAATACTGCATAACTTGCTGAAAAGTTTAGGTCATTGTGACCAATTGGTCAGTAATCTTAACAGTCAACCATGCACTATTAGCTTCCTCACTGAGAGCCACAGTGGCTCAGTGGTTAGCATGACTGAAAAGGTGGGTTCAAATCCTACCCAATTATAAACAAAGAAGGAAGATAAATGACTCAAACATTAATAGATAGTGCAGCAACTATATGCTCCAAACTTTTCTTCCCATCTACAGTTCAAATATGCATGGAAACTTTGTATTCACAGGCTGATATATGTCAGCTACCAAGGTGAGCAATATCAGGCCCACATGGGCCTCTTGTTAAATTTGGTATACAGTTATTATGTGTGTTGTATAATGTTTCTACCATGAAAGAATATGCAGTTAAGTTAAAATAGAAAATAATTGTCCATCATATCACATCCTTTGTTGGTTAATTTTGTAGAATTGTGAATCTTTCCCTGAGGCATTGTGGGATAACAGATGAAGGAGCATCAATGATTGGTCGTTGCCTTGGTAGCACAAAGAAGTCAAATGTCAAGCTGCTATCCCTCAATCTCAGCAACAATAAGATATCTGATAAAGGAGCTACTGAAATAGCACAGGTATATGCAGCTTGTTTTACCATACAGGTATTTGCTGACTTGCCTGAATTTTGTATTAATTTATTTTAATTATTTTTAATTTAATTTGTTTTTGTGAAGACTAAAAATAATGAAATTGTTTCTTTTAAAAAAATCATGACTTGTAAATGGCTGAAATGAAAGGTATTCAAGACAATTGAATTATGGATTTTTAAATGAAAAACTAAAGGCACTGCAACCAAAACTTTTGAGTTGCACAATTTCAAAATTACACAACCATTCTTGAGATGCAACTATTACATAAGTCAGGGGTTAGCTGTATTTTGTTGCAAGGATATTTTGGTATTTTGGTATTACTGTAAAGCAGAATGTATGTTTGGAATTGAAGACTAGTAATTTATTCTATTAATACGTCTTTGTTCTTCTCCATTCTTCAATAACGATCATTGCCAGGACTTAACAGTGGAACTATTTCCTTTCACCTGTCTGTATCAGATTGATTCATGGTTTCTTATGTAAGACTGGGATCAAGAAATCCTATACTGTTTGCATGTGTGAATGTCTTCCCCTAATTTTTCCCTTGATACTAGGCATCATCTCTAGACTGCCTGTATGAATGTTATTCCCTCACTATAATACTAGTCATGGAAGCCATGAAAGTGAATTGTTTTGTAACTGAGGTTGCCTTATAATGAGGTATTTTATACATAATGTTAAAATATTATATTGAAATGGGGGTCCATTACCATATCTGCCAAATTAAAGAGACTACCTTATAATGGGGTGCCTTATAGTGAAGGAATACTTTATTTGTAAGTCCCAATAATTAATTTTAAAAGTTGGTCAGCCTTCATTATAATGTCTTCCTCAGACAAGAGGTCAAAATTGTAACCCCAACAGTCTTGGTTTCGGTGGTGTTTTACTGCAAAAACCATTATGCCATTATAAAGTCTCTCTATAACCACCATATTTTTATTATTTTTTTAAATGTTTTGTACAGGGTTTGCGGATGAATAGAACACTGCTTTCTTTGTCCCTGGCCAATAATCAAATAGGAGACAAGGGAGCTTCCAAGCTTGCTGAGGTAATTTATACTATACTTCAAGTCTGTTAAGAGCGTCTTGTAAATTATTTTTGAGTACAGTTTTGGTTTTACTTTTAGTTTACTTTATCATACTCTTTCACAAGACTATCACTGCAGTTATTAAAGTTGGATATAAATTTTTCATTTCCGTTATCAGGAAGTTGCCACCATGCCATTTTATGTCCAGTCTATCCCAGAGATTATAATGCTACAGTACATTTGCATAATAAATAATGTCATGATGCAATGATCTTGTCATTTCAAGCTGTGCATTAATGGTTGATTTTACAGAAGTAGACTTACCTTATTGATAGACCGCTAGGGTGGCCTAGTGGTTAAAGCATCTGCCTTGGATGCAGGAGGTCACAGGTTTGAACCCTGGCCAAGTCATACCAAAGACTTATAAAAATGGTACTAACTGCTGCCTTACTAGGTGCTTAGCATTAAGAGGTTAGTGTTAGTACCAGTCGACCTGGTGTCAAAATAATTTGACTGTGTGGGACATCATGCTACATGTCTTCGGCATGGTGCCCCAGTGGTAGACATCACTATAACTGTCACACTGCAGACATGATAGCAATATGACTGAAAATTTGTTAAAGCTACGTTAAAAATCCAAATCTCACACACACACAGACACACAGACACACACACACACACCTTATTGTTCCATCAGAAAAATGTTACTATTGTTCCTTATTCACAGTCTTGTCCTGAGTGTTTGTAATTTTAAATGTAGTCATTGTCAGGAAAAGAAAGTCTGATAAAAATATTAATAAAGTGATATAATAGCATTTTCTAGTAAGTTCCACTCTGGTAGGTTGTGGTCTACCATATTTTAAACCTTGTTACTGTTGGCAATAAGGACCATTTATATCAAGGTAGTGGCCCACTCACATCATCAGCCAGTAACAAGGTCTTAATGTGTCTTTTGAGATGTATCCATAACTAAAAAGTGAAATCACTAAAAAAGCAAATTCAAAGCAGAGTTATGAATTAATAAAGCTGTACAATTAAATTTTGGGGCTGGTTGGTTGGTAGAATTTAATGGAACTATCATGCTGAGGAAACTGAAGCTAGGTTCCTTTTCCCTGAAGGCATCTGACCTGTGCTGCCCTAAGTTGGTATCAAACCCATGTCCTGTGGATTAGGAGTCTCATGCTGTACCATCTGAGGTATTACATTGTTACAAATATGTAATTAAATTGCTTGTGTGTTAGTTTTAAATTCTTTTTTTTTTATTTTTGTTTCATTACATTTTATTGTAATGATTATTTTCATGGGTTTGATATTTTTGAAAAAAAATCAATCTGATTAGAATGCAAAAGTATGACTTGAGCACTATTTTTAGCTCACTTTGGTTCATAGATTTTGTAAACATTGAGTGAAAATGACTGGCTATTACCAAGGTCATGTTCGGCCCACGTGTTAGCTAAATTGTAAACAGCCTTTCTTTTTTATATATTTCCAGCATGAGAATTTGATTTTTAGATATTTGGTCCTACGTGATAAATGGCATTTTTTTTATTGCGCTGTTCAAATTAGTGATCACGTAGCCCATCACATGAGTCACCATCTGATCTAAAATCGGGGCTTAAAACAGACAATTGCTAGTAGATCGATCCAGTCGTATTCCTACACATCAGAGCTCAAGGTGTTTTATTGTTGAAGCCAGTTTGTTCTGAAGTTCATCTATTTTTTGGAATTTAATCATTTATTCTCTAGAAAACTACACAAGTGCTTCTCTTTTATAAAAATTCAGGGACAAAGATATTCAGTGGAAATTTATTCTGGAATCCTAAACAGGAACATTATAAATTGTGATTCAACAAGGAATTGTTGCTATCTGTACGACCTCATCTGACGTCATCGCCTGCCATATTGGAACTTCATAGAGGTTCAAACCTGGATTCCATTAGAACTGTTTAGTGATAGGACTTATATTTTTCAATTCTAGGAATAATTTTTGGATTATATTTACAAACTGTAAGTACTATTTCCTATTTTTACATTGTTTTCTAGGGAAATAAATCATTTTGTTAAAATTTACAAAGCTTGTTGGCTTCACTCTTTTCTTTTGTTACTTTTGTACGAGCCTACATGTAACAACACTTACTCCCTATCTGAGCACAGCAAGGGTCTGTCAGGCCTTAAGCCATGAACTTCAAGTCTGCTTGAATGATTGTCTTTTTCTGTTTTTATCAGGTGTACATTTGATCTGCCTTCACTACATAAATAATTCCACATGGTATTGTTATGTATATAATTAAATTGTTTGTTTGTTAGTTTTAAATTTTTTTTATTTTTATTTTATTCCATTACATGTTATTGTAATGATAATTTTTGTCTACTGGATTTTATATTTTTTTCAGAAATTTAATTCAGTTCTCTTTGACCTGATAAACAGCCAGTAGTTTGAAACATTGTTATCTTTTGCTGACCTAGATTCAGAACCATTGTCAAGTTTTGGTGTAAACTTTTTTTATTATTGATTTCTAGAGTAAAAAATTCATTGACTTTAGTTTAGGCTATACTAGAGTACATGATAAATGTCATGTAACATATTTACATTGTTCTGTAGAAAGGTGATCACATGACTCCATCCAGGAGTCTGTTTTACGTCTTAATTTACTGTATAGTCCTAATTTTGAGAAGAAATAGTCAGTTGTGCTTTATACCTTTGAAGATCAAAGGTGTTTTGTTGTGACCAGTTTGAGTTGAACTTTTTTTTATTTTTCGGAAATAGTAATTCATTTCTCTGGAAAACATACATATAAGTGCTCCTCATCAGAATTCTTGGACAAAGACAGTTATTGAAATTATTTGGAATTCAAAAACTGAAATATTTTTCTTTGTGATTGAACAAGGAACTGTTGACACGACAACACTGTGAAGGTTACGGCATACGTCATCACCTTCCATCTTGGAATTTCATCGGGATTCGGACCGTGATTCACTTAGGACTTATATTTTTTAATTCTTGGATTCATTTTTGGATTTGATTCATAAACCATAAGTCCTTTTTCTCATTTTTACCTAGTTTTTTCTAGGAAAATAAATTATTTGTAAAATTTTACAAAGCTTGTTGGCTTCACACTTTTCTTGTTACTTTTGTACAAGCCTAGACACATAACAGTATTAAAAGATTGCACTTTATTTTTTTGCTGTATTAATTGCTCCCAGATGACCATGTTTTCTTTTGTGTAATTTGCACCCATAGTTTGTTTTGTATAGACCTTAAGTTTATTTTATAATTTTAACAATTATAAGAAGTAATAAGTAAAAAGATATCAGATCTTTCAGGTCAATGTTGCCATTTTTAACCTCTGAGTATTTAGTACAGAGTCATAACAAATTTCTTATTTTGAGAGGTATAGATTTTTGAACAGACATCTTAGTATTAGGTGACCATTGCAATGGTGAAAACAGAGTACTGGTTTACGGGATTTTTTTTGCAACATTTTATTAAAGTTTTGGAGGTCAACTCACAACCAGTCTTAATTTCTGGCCTAGCATTTATGCAGCATCAACTCATCCACCTTTTGTTGAAAAGAAGAAGAAAAAAAAAATGGAATTTATTCTAATTACTAAGAAATCATATGGAACAAGAAGAAGTCATAAAAGTTTGTCATATTTTGGCCTTGTTATTATTTGCTATTATAAAATGCTAAAATCTACTGAAGGTCTGCAGTGAAAGAAGGTATATCTCTGAACAGTGTAGACAGAGATCTGCCAGCACGCTATGTGCAGACACACTATCCTATTGTATTCATGATTTAAAGCAAACAGCTCAGAGCCTAATATGCTTGAGCATTACCTGATGGCAGATTTATGTCAATACTGTTTAATGAAAGCTTAAATATTTTATCATTTGTTCTTCGTCTCAGTTAGCCCAGTAGATTGGATCGACACTTCCATACAAAGAATATCTGTCCATAAAGACACCTCTGCATAGTAGCTGACCATACAGGTCCATCAGATAACATATACGTGTACTAAAGGACAATGTGCAAGACATGTGTCCACAAAAGACGTCTTCATATAAAGGAAAGTTCAGTATAAAGGACTGCTACCTTAAAGATCAAGTTTTATAAGGAACATAATCTACAGAGGACATTTCCATATAAAAGACACTATGTCCATAATGGACATTTCCATGAAAAGGACATCTGTCCACAGAAGATACAAAACATATAAATATCAAAGGAATCTGCCCAAAAAGACACCACCATATAAAAGACACATCCCTAAAAGACTTTTCCATATAAAGGACATTTAGCCACAATAAACATTTTGATATAAAAGACATGCATGCAGAAGGCACAGCCATATAAAGAATACCTGTATGTTAAGGACATATCCAGAAATCCCCAAGAAGAATTCCTATATGTGTCTTGTGTAGTAAGATGACGTGTAACATGGACAGATCACTTTTTGTCCATAGTATATGAATTTTCACTGCATATAAACAAATAGAGCACATAATTAGTGTGAATCATGGAGCAGACAACTTTTTTACACCACTATGCTTGCAATAGTTGAAAGACTTGATTAGACAGTTAAAAGGTTTTTTTAACCAATAAACCTGGAAGTACAAGTTTATTGCATATTTTCAGTGCAAATATAAATGGGTAAATGTGCAGGAATAATTTAGTGTGCATTGAAAAGTTTCCTGCATGTCAAACAGAGTGCCTCAGACAGTTTCCTGAATGTAAAGGACACCTGTCTCTAAAGGTTGTAATGTTCCTTGACTGGCCTATATAGACAGATCTCACTATGCATCTTTTCACCACATCTGTCTTTTTTTTTCTCCAGGTACTACAGAAGTTTCCATTGACACACGAAGAAGTGGTGGAGCGGAGAAAACTATTGTCAGATAAAGGATCACCAGACAGAAATAAATCTGTATGTTTTCAAACTTCGCATTTATTTGGTGCATATTAATTAATTTCCTATCACAATTTAAATCCCAGATTGAGTTACTTGTTTTGTTCAGGATCAGTTCTTGCTTTACAGTGGTATTGCACAGTTTACGAGAAACAAAGGTCACATGTATTTTTGATGATTCATTCTGATTATTTGAACACATGTGATTCTGTTAAAGACAAACCAGAGTATCTTACTTAATTTTTTTTATGTCAAAGTATTTGATATTATCCCATGTCTATAAGTTAATGCAACTGACCTGTATTTACCTCCTTTCAATTTTTGAGCTAGTACTTTCATCAAAGTTTGTGGATGACTTGTTTGTTTGATAATAAAAAGTCTATTGATTTGGGGGTCAAAACGTGTAAGGTTAAAGTATGGAAGAGGCTTATTAACAGTCAGGGTCATTGTGATTCAAAGAAAAATGATATTTTGCAGAGTAAGTTTTGTTCTAGAGTAAGTTCATTGGCCAAACATTGTGGATGGCATGCACTTAGGGCAGTAAAAAATCGTTTATATTTGGGGATCTAAATGTAAGAGGTAATGGTCACAATAAGTCTAAAATGAAAATAATGGTCTTTGCCAACAAGTTTAGTTCAAGATCATATACTTTAACCAAAGGTCAATGTCATTGAGACTCATAGGTCATTAAAATCACCAGAGTCAACCATGCCATACTAATGTCTACACAGAAGAATATGAGCTGTATAAAATGTACTATTCACAGACTCATTACTCTTGGTTGTACTTGGATCCATGCCATGTATGGTAATA
Organism: Megalonaias nervosa; assembly: GCA_016617855.1. NCBI lineage: Eukaryota > Metazoa > Mollusca > Bivalvia > Unionida > Unionidae > Megalonaias > Megalonaias nervosa. The sequence goes on from JAECUM010031999.1 coordinate 37,363, forward strand.
CAGTTTTAAAAAATCATTCGTTACATTTTATTCTATTAATTCCTTTAAAAAAAGCAATTTTATTATCTTTTGCATAATAAAATCTATAATTATTATGTTCTTTTTTTTTCTTCTTATAATGATTAACACTTTATCATGACATATCTTTATATACTATTAATAAGAGTATATCTTTATTGCTTTGTATTCAGAGATACCCAATACTTGTATGCTTAAGAACAAGAGGAATTTTGAGTTGATGCAAAGTGTAAGGACTAATAGAAGCTACTTTGGTCAGTTGAAAATAAATTTTATAGCCATTACAAGTATTGGACCTGGCTGTAAAATTGATATAAATGAAAAGAATTTTATGATGTAAAACCTCTATGGAACTGAAACTTGTTGGGAAAGGAATGATTCAGATCTTATGTAGATTCATGGTGTAGTAAAGCAGATTTGATCCTGAGCACTTAGAGTTTGCACTCTTTGTTCCCCCTCATGCCTTGAGTTTGTAATATTTTAGATTTTATTGGTTTCTTTCACTTTTTAAAGAGAAACATGACAGAGTTCCAACTAACAGTCACATCTCAAAGTGTTTTCTTTAAAAGAATATTTGTATTTGCTTTAGAAGTTTATATGCCTCACCTCAAAATGACACTATTTGAGTTCTTTTTATCTGCACCAAATCACATATTTTAAGTTTGAAAAATGTTTTCACATTGCTAGCCACCTCTCAGTAGAAGAGCTGATTCCAAGGATCGCCCTGGCAGTGTACGTAGTGGTACACATGCGGATAAATCAGACAAGGGCAGCAAGAAAGACAAACAGTCAGCTAAAGGAAAGAAGGTATATTCTTCCAGGCATTACCAAGCTTGTAGTCTTTCATTACCAGAGAGGTTTTTTTCTGTGTACCTTACACTTATGTTCAGATAGCCATGAAAATTTTCTGAGTTGATCCAAAAATCTGGATCCATGTCAGACTACAGAAAATACTTGTAAGAGTGACTTCCCATAGATTAAAAATGTTTTCAGTTTCCAGCTTTCTTGCCACAAAATAAAGTAAAAATATATTGACTTAATCTTTTACAGCACTTAGTATGAAATTAAGGTATGTACTCACTGTGGACTGCATAATTAGATGTAGGTATTCATCAATGCCATAATAGTTACAAGGTTAGCAGCACAAGAACAGTTGTACTTATTTATGAATGCAGGATACACTCTAGTATTAAAACTTATAAGACATTGATACCATAAAGGATATAAGCATACAATACACTGTCATGGCCCTGTTTTCTTCTTGGATGATACTACTTGGCTGGAAATAGATCATAGCTATCTTGCCAGTTAGCCAGCCAAGTAGTAGAATAATTGTGAAGTTTAATCTCTTTTTGCTAGCTGGAGGAATAGTTACATGATATTGTTCTGGCTTCTTAGGAGAAAAAAATGTATGATAACCTATATGACATTACAGTAATATCAGCTTGATGATCTAACTTAAGTTGTAAACCATTTCTATCCAGTTCTGAACAATACTCATTTGTAAATATTTTTTCTCTCATTTCATTCTTTTTTTTTAATAAATGTTTGGTCTGACATATACCAAACTGTACCCTGATCAAAACATTTATTACTGAGTTTCTGAAGAAAGATTAAAAAAATCTTACTTCCATGTTCCCTCACACCAAACTCCTAAAATTAATTTTCTAGCTATAAAAGTAGAAAAAGTGATTAAGTAAATGTACAATTCAAAATCCCAGAAACCCTGGGTATAGATATGTTAGAATATATTGGCCCATACATGGAGATCCTGAACATTGAAATCTAATTCTATATTACATATTAACGCTATTGCTAAGATAAACAGATCACTTCTGATTAGGATGCAGATTGCTGGCCAGATGAAGAACTCAGTGGTTACTTTTTTTGCTTCAGTAATGATCTAGGATATCATGTACTGGTATATATTCTATGTGGATTTGTACATTGGGATTTTATTTTCATTTTTTTTAAAACAAGGGCTTGTTAAGCAAGCAATGTTGTTCAAGAGGAATGATTTATTTTGTTAGCATAGGAAAACGTGTAGATAAAAAGGGAAAGCCATCATACTGTGTTAGACTCTTTAGGCCATCATACTGTGTCAGGCCTTTTAGGCCATCATACTGTGTCAGGCCATCATACTGTGTCAGACCTTTTAGGCCATCATACTGTGTCAGGCCATCATACTATGTCAGACCTTTTAGGCCATCATACTGTGTCAGGCCTTTTAGGCCATCATACTGTGTCAGGCCATCATACTATGTCAGACCTTATAGGCTTTCATACTGTGTCAGACCTTTTAGGCCATCATACTGTGTCAGACCTTTTAGGTCATCATACTGTGTCAGATCTTTTAGGCCATCATACTGTGTCAGACCTTTTAGGCTATCATACTGTGTCAGACCTTTTAGGCTATCATACTGTGTTAGACCTTTTAGGCCATCATACTATGTCAGACCTTTTACCCCATCATATATTTTTGACTCTCTAGGCCAGGGGTCAGCAACCTATTTTACATACTGTACCACTTTTTTCAGGATTAATTGCAAAATGGATGGGCACATTTCACCAGTAAGAGAGTAACACTGTTAAACTCGAGATTTTGGCATCCCTTCGCATGCCACACAAAACCTCTTGATGTGCCACCTTGTGGCATGCATGCCATAGGTTGCTGACCCCTGCTCTAGGCCATCATACTGTGTCAGGCAATCATACTGTGTCAGGTGATCATACAGTGTCAGGCCTTTTAGGATATCATACAGTGTCAGATCTTTTAGGCCATCATACTGTTAGCAAAGTTATTTCAAGTGAATAATATAGATACCAAGCCTCAGAAACAACCAAATGATAGGATGAAGTCACCAAACTCCATGTAAACAATGAATTAACAACTGTTACTCAATCTTTTTATTTGCAATTCTTGTTATAATAATAACAATAATAATAATAATAATAATAATAATAATAATATCAGCAGTTGTTTCAGATATGGATTTAAGGTGTGTTGAATGCAATTTGCCAAGACTCCACCAAACATCAAATTTTTAATTGGACAGGTCAAAATTAAACACTTATCAAATCTAAATTACCCCCAACAGTAATATTTCTGTATTTAATGTCTTTTACACTCAAAACCCCACCCCCACTTTATTTAAATTCTGGTACAGTCCCAATAATAATAATAATAATATCTTAGTTCATTTCTGGAGAATAACCTATTTTTAATAAAACTTGTTTCTTGCATTCTGTATCTCTCTTATCATATCAGTTTTGTCCCTTTTGAAGGATGCCAAAGGAGGAAAAGAACCAGAGAAGGAAGAGAAACATGATAAAAAAGGGGGCAAGCCTGTAAAAGAGGATAAATCTGCCAGCAAAAAAGGTACATATTTAGCTAGCAACTGAGAAAGGTATAGCTACATGTGGTGCCTTTTGTGAGCTTGTGTATTTTATGTTAACTTTGTATATGATGGTACAGAATGGTTGTAGTCAGAGTTTCTATTCATGGGCTGTTTGTGGTACTCTTATTTTAGGGTAGTTATTTTCCTGCATCACTTTAATAATGAGGTTCCTGCCTTTAAGGTGTACCAGAATTCCTGAATCTAATTAAAAAATTATTTAAAACATTGTATCTCATACTGATAATTATAATATGTTTAAGCTGAAAATACTTCCATGTAAGAGAAACTTTGACTGTATGGACTTTGTTTTCAGTCTTAACAGTTTTTGCAGTATTGCATTCCACCACCTTGTTTCAGTACATGTTGTGTTCCTTCTAGTACTGCATTGTTTCTTTCCTAATACACACAGATACCATGCTGTTGTTTTTACCATTTTCATCATTATGGTACCATTGATGTCAGTGTTTTTTATTATAGAGAAATACATATGAAATAACATGCTTCTCACAGTGGGTTATCTCCCTGTTGTTAAGATAATACCACTGTGATGATGCTGTAAATTGTTTTTGTCACCATATGTCATTGTTTTCATCACCATATGTCATTGTTTTCATCATGTATGTCATTGTTTTCATTGCCACATGTTATTGTTTTCATTTCCATATGTCATTGTTTTCATCATCATATGTCGTTGTTTTCATCACCATATACCATCTTCCTGAGAACCATTCCAATTGATAAGGAAATAAACTTTGTTGCAAAAATATCTTGAACTTTTAAGTTTTCAAGCTAATCTGTGTTCTGAATGAACATTAGGTTAATGATGTATAACTAGATTGCATAATTCCATTGAAAGACCTCAGAATCCATTAAAATATACCAGTCAGTGATAGTTATAGAAAGTTAGAATATCCACTACAGTAACTAGTATTATTTAAAGGCTGATAAAAGTAGATTTTGCCATCTAGTTCATCATTGTTATCAAAAGTTCTGTAACCAACCTTTGTATTGTTATCATGAGAGTCAATAGTTTAATACAAAAAGTTCAGTTGTAACACAAAATTTGTGATACTCAGTATGTATAGTAGAAAGGTCGATTCGGTTGGGTCTATTTTCAGTAAGTTCAGCAGTGATATTACCTTCAAAGGTAAAACTACATTTGATTTTAAAAAATTTGAACTTATATCAAATTTTTAAACTTTTATTCCTTTTGTTTTTCTTCAGAGTCAAAGACCGGAAAAGGTTACATGAAGTTTTATCATATTATAAGAACTATTAGATGCTGCAGATATACAGGACTTAAGATATTTTCACAAAAGTTTTGATTAAAAAATAATCTGTAAGATCTAAGATTACATAGTAAAATAGTTACTTAGATCATTGAAAAGTTAATTAGCATCAATTGTAACACATTAAATTTTAAAAAAAAAAATAATCTCCTATTATTTTCAAGAATATGTATGTTTGCATTTTCCATTTCCTTTCTAAATTTAAAATTTTAGTGGACAGTCTGTATCTCTCAGATGTCTAATAAAATTATTTTGTGAAAATATTATTGTCCACATGTATCAGTATATATATATATATATATATATATATATATATATATATCTATATCTGTCTATATAACGTCTTTGCAATACAGGTTGAAACTGCAGTTTGTGAGATATACAGACAAAGCTATCATCTATGATCATTTCTAAGGATGGATTTGCTTTTATTAAGAATCTTTTAATCCACAGGAAACATTATCCCAGCCTACTAGTCTTATAGAGAAGTGGGTCACAGGTCGCAAAAAATTGCCAGAGCTTAGATTTTTGTGGGAAAATACATGTGTTTTCATTTGTTATTTTCTTTTTGAAAAATAATTTGGTAACAATCTGTACTTCAGATATGTTTATAAAATTATTTGTGCAAATATCACATGTCCACATGCCTCAGTAAATTGTTCTTGAAAGATTAAACAGTAGATGATGTGAATGTCAGAAACCTTCAAGTGTCCCACAGAATTATGTAAACAGTGGATGATGTGAGTGTCAGAAACTTTCAAGTATCCCACAGAATTATGTAAACAGTGGATGATGTGTCAGAAACCTTCAAGTGTCCCACAGAATTATGTAAACAGTGGATGATGTGAGTGTCAGAAACCTTCAAGTGTCCCACAGAATTATGTAAACAGTGGATGATGTGAGTGTCAGAAACCTTCAAATGTCCCACAGAATTATGTAAACAGAATAAGTAGGGGTGCTTTTTAGTAAAAACATAAATGACTGTCTGTGATTTCACGTACTGCTTCTGTAAAGAAAAGCTGCACTGCTTGTAGAGATTAGAAACCCATATGCTTTCTTTGCTTCAACAGCAACAGCATTTTCTTTGTAATATTGGAGTATTTAAATTTTTGGAAAATTTTTATTTTTGCATACCTAAGAGTTCTAGCAATTAAAAAAAATGGCTGAAAAATAAAAATATATTCTTTGGCTACTCTTGCTTGGAAAATCTATCTCCAAGTGAGATTCTTTCTCCAAGAAAGAGTCAGTATATAAGAAAAGTTTGGGAAAAAGTACTCTGTCACAAATTGCCTGTAAGATTAGCTGAATGAGAATGTAAAAATCATAAAATTTGCAAAGGTTAAAGGTCATAGACTCCTCTTATCAAATACGTGAAGAAACGGATATATTGGTGAATGGTTATTTTCAGTGTGACTCATCAGTTTCTGCAAATGAATTAAAGCCTGCATGGCCAGTAAATCATTCAAGATTTCCACTGGTTTTGTATACTTTTCATTGTCTTAATTATTTTTTTTCTCACATAAATGTAATTGCAATTATTTGAATTGTGAATTGTATATGAATTTTTCTTTTTCATAATATAATAATATAAGTCACAACCATGTTGTTTATTTCCAATCTCTCTCAGAGTTGATAGCACTTCAACACACCGATGTAAATAATGTTACATCAATGACATCATGATAACTTAATGATCATGTCATATTAAGCTGCACAGTAAATGTTGATTTTACAAAAGCAGACTACCTTAATCCTACAGGTGTTACTTGTGGAAAATGTGACAAGTTTTTCCCTTGCCCAAGGTCATGCTTAGGATGATATTTAGTGCTACACGTTATGATGATGTTTTTTCCTAAGCAATATATACAGTGCAGCAAATCAAGGAAGGACAGTTCATTGTAGCCACATTTTTATCTTTTATATTGTTTCAGAATTGGTACTGGCTATGAAAATTAACTTGGCCAAGAATGTTTGAAGTGAGTTGTCTTGTCCGAAGCAGATATTCTATTCTAATTGTTGGTGTTTTAATTGCCATAATGATCTAATTTTTGGGGGATAATATAGTTAAAGTCATCTCAATTATACATATATATATATACTATTCTTAGGAATTTTGGAAAAATTTGCTTCTGCTATTATACTCAAGTGATGCTTTTCTCTTGGCTTGATTATACACAGAGGCTAGTATTATACTCAAGTGATACTTTTCTCTTGCCTTGATTATACACAGAGGCTAGTATTATACTCAATTGATACTTTTCTCTTGGCTTGATTATACACAGAGGCTAGTATTATACTCAAGTGATACTTTTCTCTTGGCTTGATTATACACAGAGGCTAGTATTATACTCAATTGATACTTTTCTCTTGGCTTGATTGTACACAGTGTCTTGTCCTCCAGAGCATTGTCAGACCAACTTTTTGACCTATTTAAGGGTGTTAGACTAGTCCTACAATGTAAGATGTGCAACCTAGCTTTTTGACCTATTTAATGGTGATAGACTGGTCCTACAATGTAAGCATACAGCCTGATATTTATCTTGTTTGGTGTGCACCCAAACAAGACACACATTAGGGTAGGCATCTTACATTGTTAGACTAGATGTTAGACATTAGTAAGTCACCTATACTTATACCGGTGTGGACTTACAACAGTGTAACATCTTGCATGAAATTTGTTTTAAATTGAACAAGTTTTAATAAACTTATAAGTAAGAATTTAAAGAACAAAATAACTGGAGTAGGGGTAGATTTACATAGTCTTAAACTTTCTCTGACAGTTTGAATACATGTGTATTTATAATTAGATTTCTTCTCCGAGTCTGGTCAACATTGGTGTTAATCATTTTCTGGTATGGAATAGATATTGCCATCCAGAAATCAGATTAGGGCCCTGAAATTCTCTTCACTCATTGGCATTTGATGTCAGTGGTCTTAGTGAATACAACTATATGAAATGGAAAATTCTAGATTGCAACTCCCCAGACATTTAGAAAATGCCATCAAGCGGTAATGTGCTTGCTTTAAGGTAAGACTTAAAAAAAATTGTTGGATGATCATTTTGAAGGTCAGAATGATTGATGTGCATGTTCTTGCATTCCAAGAAAGTTTTATTTGAGGTGAATTTAATCATATTTTCTTGAAGATGAATCATGTTTGTGAATAGCAACCCATGCTGTTTCGCTTAGTCTGCTAGTAGATTGGAAGAGAAATCTTCGTTCCTCTTATAATCCCACACAAGCTTCATATAGCTAATGTTAATTCAGCATGCTGTTTGCCACAGGGTCCTATGGGAACAGCAAATGTACTTTTAACTTCTTTTTAACATATGCCAAAGAAAGTCTAAGAGAAATAACACCCAGAAATAACAAAGAGTGTTCATTGAAGATTTAATTTTTTAAAAAGTTTTCAAATCATCCCCTTGCAACTCAAAATAAATAACAAAAACAAAGCAAAAGATCAGGGTGATTTTTTAATGATCACTAATTGAGATTTATGTGATGGGAGCAATGCAGCTTTTCTTACATATATATATATATATATATATATATATATATATATATGAAAATGGTTTGGGGCTATCATGTTATTTCTGCTATAGATATTTCTATTTATAATATGCTTTTAAAACTCAGTAATTCTACTCTCATAAAAAGAGGATATTCATTCCATGGAAAATTGTGTACTTGTATTTTGTCTGACCAATCTTCTGTTGTGATAAAATTCGTTTACATTTGTAGAACATGGGATTCAGGAAATCTAAACATTGTTCCATGACATTAGATGTGTTGTTGGGAAAATCAACTTCATTTGAACCTGTACCTTCTTGCTGAAATGGTGACCAAACTATTAGGCTTGACTAGGAAATAAATTTGAAAAATGGGTGTCAGATCCATCATAAATATGGTACTGTCTATGCTTATGTTGTACCCACACATTTTTGGGACATTTAATTCCAGAAAATTAGAAAGAAAATTTCATCCTTTAAACTTCGTGATTTTTTTTTCATATTAGATTTTTCAGATATTTGTGTGGAATATTCTTCTGTAAATTATGGTTATTTTTCTGCCTGTTTAAGACAGTGATTATTTATAGGTATATAAAAAATTAAAGACATTGCCACTATGCTAAGATGCAAAAAAAATTGAGCCCACAGTTGGCAGGGATTCAGAATCCTCAAGGACCAGGTTTGACCTGTTCCATTGCAATTTCAAATTTCACATGTCCTGTGATAGAAGCAACTGGCTTACCTTAGTTATTTGTACCTAAATAGAACAAAACGATACTGATTCTTTTACATGTATTACACACTAGTGTGACATAATAAGTACTCCCTCACTATAGGGTCCTTCATTATAACACAGTTCCATTTATGATGTGGGTATTGTCATGGATCTCATTTTATTATTTAGTAGTAAAATTAAGTTTATAATTTTCTTCAGTATTTTCACTGTAAGGCAGTATATTCCATTGCACCCATTGACATCATTATAATGAGGGAACAGGTACTTTATTATAAGATGATCTCCCTGTAAGGCACTTTACTCCAAGGCTTCCGTGGATATCATTATAATGAGGGAATATATGGTACCTCATTATAAGATGGTCTCACTGTGAGGCACTATACTCCATGGCTCCCATATACAGTGTTATAATGAGAGAGTAATGTACTCTGTTTGATAGCGTACTCCATGGCTTCCATGGCCAGTGTTATAATAAGGGAGTACTATAGTGATCACGCATTTATAATAGAATCAGTATTCAATGTATTCCATGTACACCTTGATATTAAATGTGGGCTGCGTTTATTTACATACATGCAGTATGATCTTTAGTTTTAATGATGTTGTCCATCTGCAGATAAAGTAACATAAATGCAGAACTCCTTTATACAGCATTCTCTCACTGTAGGGTACCCTCATTGTAACATGATTCCTTTTATAGAGGTTATGGTCATAGATCCTATTTTATAATTTAGTAAAATTGTATCTATAATGTTTTACATTATGAAGCAGCTTCACTTAAGGATGTATACTTCATAGTCCCCATAGCATTACAGTGAGGGAATGCTGTATATCAATACCTGTTCAACAAATCAATTAAATTTGTTATAGATATTTTTCCTAGTGAGCAACTGTGCTATACTGCAATATTGGAGTTACATCTGAGCTTAATTACCAGGAGGAGGATTTTTTCAGTAGTTTTTTATACTGTGGTGACTTTGACTTAAAGTGTATTTCATTTCTGCAGCAAGGAATTTATTAAAATGTTATAGTTGCTGACATACCAGATGAAGATATCCGATATAATTTGACCAATTATAATACATAGAATTTCTCATAATATCAATAATTAGAAGATCTATTTTCCTCACTTGTATTTGATAAAAATTGAATATTTGCTGCCCTTTAATCAAGTGTATCAAGAAACTGTTATCAGAATTTAAAAAGAGAATCAAAGAAAAGAAAAAGAACTATTTTATTAGAAGTTCACTAAATATATGACAACAGAGGTGACTATTGTGATCAGGTAAAGAATAGAAAAGATCTCAGTTGAAATGCAGATTTGGTGTATTTTCCACTAAACTCTTAACCAAGGAAGTACAAACTACAGCACATATCTTTTTAAATTTTTGGAAACAAAAGTCCAAATTAATGCATTCTGACCCATCACTATCATTAATGCATAAAATTATTGTTTGAAATCAGCAATTAGAGAAATATGAAGGTGAAATAGTTTTTAAAAATTAATATGCTTTGATATTTAAAAGAAATAACAGCATTTTCTAAGTTGGAGCACCTTGTCATCTATTCTATAAGAAAAATTAAGTAGATTTATTTTGGCACTACTGTTTCATTCAGTTTCAGTACTGATCAACAAAAGAAAGAAAGATTTGCAAAGAATCAAGTGAGGAACACATGCACAGTTAAAAATGACCATCACAACCTCATTTAAAGGACAGTTAAACAAGATGCTCTTTTAATACAAAGTATGCTTGTAAAATTCATGTTTATGTAATGTTATGTATGTAAACATGTGTGTATGGGTTTGCATGTATATGTATCTTCATGAGCAAGGTGTCACAGTATATTTTATGTCCTTGCTTACTTTGATCCCATTTACTTGGTTTCATAATCATGGAAATGTTACACAGTCCTTTGACAAGTTTGAATGACTTTATAATGCTTTCACACTACAGGAAAACAAGTTTAGAATGAAAAAATTGGGATACGAATTTTTTTCTTTTTCATATTGTTCAGAAAGTCATTAAAAGCACCCACACATTTTTACATCCATAAACTTTTATCAAGTGAAGTAAATGAAAGAGCAACTATAGTGTGAAGAGAAAAATTTTGTTCATCTATCAAAAACAGGATGTGCTAGGTCGCCAGTCAACTTGACATTATGTTACTGTTTACAATAACCACTAATTCAAGTCACATGTAATTTGTTGGAATAAAAACTGAAAAGAAGGTAGAAGGGAAAAGACACTAACTTTGGACCAGTGTGACATCTGAAGAAAAAAGACAATGACTATGGACTAGTTTGGCATGTGAAGAGGGATTAAAAGACACTGACTTTAGGCCAGTTTGACATCTGAAGAAGGAAAAAGACAATGACTATTGTTACGTGTAGGCTCGTACAAAAATAACAAGAGAACAGAGTGAAGCCAACAAGCTTTGTATATTTTAACAAAATAATTTATTTCCCTAGAAAACAATGTAAAAATTGGAAATAGGACTTATGGTTTGTGAATATAATCCAAAATTTAATCCTAAGATTGAAAAATACAAGTCCTATCAATAAACAGTTCTAATAGAATCCAGGTTTGAATCTCAATGAAATTCCAATATGGAGGCGATGATGTCAGATGTCTGTACTGATGGTAACAGATCCTCGATTGAATCACAGTTTATAATGTTTCCATCCCAGAACTTTTATAAATATGACGCACTTGTTTAGTTTTCTAGAGAATAAATTATTAAATTCCAAAAACAAATGAACTTCAAAAACAATCTGGCTTCAACAATATATACACCTTGTACCTTCAAGGTGCGGTCATATGACTGACTAAATCTACTAGAGAGCGTCTGTTTAAAGCCGCGATTTTAGATCACATGGTACTTCACGCAATAGGCTACGTGATTTACTAATTTGAACATCGCAATAATAAAAAATGCCATTTATCACATATGCAAGAATAGCCCTATCTAAGAATCAAATTCTCATGCTGAAAATATGTTTAAAAAAAAGGCTGTTTACAATCCAGCTAACATGCAGGCCGAAATGACCTTGGAAATTGCCAATCGTTATCACTTGATGTTTACAAACTCTATGAACCAAAGTGAGCTAAAAATAGTGCTAATGTAATACGTTTTATGTTCTAAACAAACTGAATTTACTGAAAAAAATATTGAATCTCATGAAAATAATCATTACAATAAAATGTAACGAAACAAAATTGAAATAAAAAAGAATTTTAAAACTAACACACAAGCAATTTAATTACATATACGTAACACTATGGACCACTTTGACATCTGAAGAGGGATAGAGACACTGACTTTGGTTCAATTTGACATTTAAAGAAGGTAAGAGACGCTGACTTTAGACCAGTTAGACATCTAAAGAAGGAAAAAAAACCCCACAGACTTTGGGCCAGTATGATGTAAGAAATATAAGTTGAGAAAAATGTACACATCTTCTAATTCAGGAAGAATTAAAGAAATTTTGCAAATTTTCACTTTGTAAGTTTGCCCTTAGGTTTTGCCTGTACTCTTTGTATTGAACCTAAATAACTAAAAAAAGGATACTGTCAAATCATGATAGTCAACTTGGTTTTGACAAATTAACAAATTATTCAAGATTGTCTGTTGACAACACACATTACACACACACACACACACACACACACACACACACAAAGAGGATTTCTGCTGAGATAAACTCAAGAACTGTTGATACTACATAATACAGTATGCACTGTGAATATGATACTTGGCAATCTTCTTGTGAAAAGCATACCTCATACTAACTGTATGATTATGTTCATCACCGTTGATAATACTTTAACATTCATTTGCTGATATCTTCCATCAGATTAGTGTTGATCTCAAATCCAGTTTTTCCTTCGCTTGGTAAGCAGCAAATTGAGGTATCTACATTCAGTTGAAGTTGATTTTATTTTTCTAAATATGTATTTAAACAATATAGATTTACAAAAACTTCTTTGATTTATTGTTTGGAAATATAGTATTGCATAACACCTCTGTGATGTATTGTTTGGAAATACAGTGGCATACGTCAATGACTCAGCATTTTAACACCCTGGAGGTCAGATTTCTGATCCGAATTTGATCAAACTTGGAAGATCAGCTTATATCATCAGTATCTTGGGCAGGCTTGAAAATGAGTGACCTACATGCATGACTCAGCATGTTACCATGCTGGAGCCAATATATATGTCTAATCCGATTTTGATCACACTTGTATATGCTTATAGCATCAAATCTTGGATAAGTTCCATAATTAACAACATCCATGCATATTATTGAGATAATCTTGCATATGATTATATGAGCTTATTTCCACTACAAAGGCAATATTTCTTTTTATCAGTTTTAATTGAACTTGGAACGTGGCTTATATTATCAAGCTGACAAGTTTGGATGAAACAAAATATACATCTACATACATATTCCAGATGCTTAATGGTTTTTATTTAATTTGCTATGTAAAATTGACCTGTTTTACAGTGAAGCCCAGTTAGAAGAATGACCATGGCAGTTTCTGAAACTACTGTTCATACATTGCATCACATTCCATAGGACTTCAAATTTGCAGCATAAGAAACATCTACAATATCTTGAGAGACTGATGTCACAACTACCTGTAGTTTGTTACCATAAAAAAAAAAATATATATATATATATATATATATATATATATATATATATATATATATATTCACGTACAAGTCAGATCTAACTCCTGACTGCATAGACCCTGATCTGCAGTTGCATAACGCACTGACAAATCTGCATCTGTGGTGTTTGTTAGGGCTAAACAGTAGAACATACAACATAAACCTTTATCTGCCAGCACATTATGGGATGGAAGATTAGGGTCTGTATTTTTGGCAATTGGATCTGAGAATATATAGAATATCTCTATCTTGTTCTGTCTTTTGTAAAATTATTTAAATTCAGTAAATAAGCATAGGCTGTGAACTGACATCATCCAGTATATGCTGTACAAGCAGTGAAAGACTGTTTAAAACAAACGTGGATTTTAGAGCAATGTACTGATTCAGATTTAAATCCAAACGATCATTAAGTCTGTTTTTCCATGTTCATATGTTATATACATGTACTTTCATATAAGTCAGATGCAACTTCAGGATGCTTAGACCCGATTCTTCCATCATAATTGACAGCAGATCTGGCTTTGTGCAGTTTGTTCGGACAAATCAGTAAAACAAACAACATAGACCCAGATCTGCAATCACATAATTGACAGCAGATCTGGCTTTGTGCAGTTTGCTTGGACAAATCAGTAAAACAAACAACATAGACCCAGATCTGCAATCACATAATTGACAACAGATCTGGTTTTGTGCGGTTTGTTCGGACAAATCAGTAAAACAAACAACATAGATCCTAGTCTGCCATCACGTTATTCGAGAGATCAGGATTTATTTTGTTTGCAGTTGGACCTGACTTACGTGCAAATGTACATGATAATCCAGGTTTTAAGTTTGATTCGAAATTGTTTGATGTATTTAAGATGAGCTTGATTCAGTATACTAGTTAAATTGCAAATTATTCTCCACTTTTTGTCATCATGAAGATCACCATATGAAGGAAATGGAATATTTGACCATTCACCATGGTGATGTATTGCAAGCGATTGTTGTGACTTACAGACTTAACTTTAAATGGTTTTGTTTGAACATATACAGAAAAGTTAATTCTGTCATTAAAACAGATTTTGAATGCATGACTTGGAATACTTACCTTAGTAATGGGTTTATAATTCTTGTGTTCTTATTTTAGTCCACAAGTAGGTCAAGAAAATTAATGATGTACCTGAAAAGTCTCTGCTCCTGAGTCAAATCGGACACTTTGTTTAAACATTTTATACAGAGGTCCCCTTCTGGTTAGGGCCTTCTTGAAATAAAATCCTCCCTCCATTATTTAAAGGTCCTCTTGACCTGCATTCAGTCAATACATTCATGTCAGTTTCCTCCTTTTCTTGAAACTCCCACCATTATTTTGAGAAGAGAGAGAGAGAGAGAGAGAGAGCTATATAGCACCTGCTAAGTACTCTTGAAATTTTGTAAGGTGTATTGTATTTTGTATGATATGGGATCTTCACCAAGAAAAGTAAGCAATTTGAAAATAATGTTTTTCTTACTTAAAACTATTTTCATTAATTATCCAAGTTATTTCAAACTCCTAATATTGTCACCATTGCCATAATTCCATTTTGGGGAACAAATAGTTTACTAATCTAATGTCTGTATACAGGTGTCCAATTGTAGATACAGTGTTTATGTCCTGACTGCTTGCAATGGTGCGGCATCTTGATCATATCCATCCATCCATCCATCCATCCATTTGTTTGTTTGTCCATCCATCTGTTGTGAGAATTTTGTGAGCAATATTGTACCCAAAAGTTCATTATAGACAAATGAAATATTGTGTTACATGTGTATACTTATTAGATGACCTGATTAGATATTCAAGCCATTATATATATTTTTCCAGTTTTTGTCCTGACACATTTTTGAACTGTTTGGATTAAGACTTATTTGACATCAGGCTTGTTGAAGCAATAACCACTTGAGATAGACAACAAAATATGGTTGACTCATGTGTATGTTTATTTAGATAACATTTCATGTCATTATAGCAATTTTAGTCAAATTTTCATGGACAGGTCTGCGGTGGGGGCTTATGTGTTTTACTAATGCAATTTTAATTTTCCTCTCCTTTTATCGCTTCATTAAGACTAAGCTTGAACTAAGACAATATTATTTGGTACACAGTAAGACTACTTGAACTGAGACAATATTATTTGGTATACAGTAAGACTACTTGAACTGAGACAATATTATTTGGTACACAATAAGACCACTTGAACTGAGACAGTATTAATTGGTATACAGATTTACATTAAAAAGACTACTTGAACTAGTACAGTATTATTTAGTACACAGTAAGAATACTTGAACTGAGACAGTGTTATTCGATACACAATAACACTACTTGAACTGAGACAATATTATATGGTAGATAGTAACACTACTTGAACTAAGACTATTGGTACACAATAAGACAACCTGAACTAAGACAATACTATTTGGTACACAATAAGACTACTTCAACTGAGACAACATTTGGTACACAGTAAGACAATTTGAACTAAGACAGCATTATTTGGTACACAATAAGGCAACGTGAACTAAGACAATATTATTTGGTACACAGTAAGACTACTTGAACTAAGACAGCATTATTTGGTACACAATAAGGCAATGTGAACTAAGACAATATTATTTGGTACACAGTAAGACTACTTGAACTAAGACAGCATTATTTGGTACACAATAAGGCAACGTGGACTAAGACAATATTATTTGGTACACAGTAAGACTACTTGAACTAAGACAGCATTATTTGGTACACAATAAGGCAATGTGAACTAAGACAATATTATTTGGTACACAGTAAGACTACTTGCACTAAGGAAATGTTATTTGGTACACAGTAAGAATACAGTACTTCAACTGACACAACATTTGGTACACAGTAAGACTACTTGAACTAAGACAGTATTATTTGGTACACAATAAGACAACATGAACTAAGACAATATTATTTGGTACACAGAGTTATATTAATAAGGCATTAGCAATATTCTTTTAATTTTATGCAAATGATGCATATTAACATTTTGTTGTTCTCTGATATGTATTAGGTCAATTGCATGCCAGATATTCAAGAAATTTTTTCAACTAGGCAAACAAGGAGGTGATTTTGTTTTTTACTTTAACAAATAGATATCTATCATTGTTATAATCTTTATTGCAATTATTATGTTAGGTTTTCTTATTATTGTGTAGACATAAGCACATGCAATGTGGCCAAACAGAAATAGAAATGCTGAATGCGCTGTTGCGGAATGGTGTCATCAGATGAGGGGGCAAAGCAGATTCATACTTTTTTTTACTACCTGCAGAAAGTTTTAGTTGCTTCTTTTTCTTTTTGTGGTGCTGATGCTTTTTAATATCAGATGTGATTCACTTTTCAACAACTCCTGTTAATCTTTAAAGTATTAAATCCCATGTTAATGGCACTTTTTATTAAGTCACTATTTTTGTAATATTTAGTTAACTTAAACAGAATTGCTTGAAATCTCATAGGATAAACATCAGTGTGTGTATCAACAATCCTTGTTTCACTACAGAATTTTCCAGAGAGACTCACTTTTTGCTGCTGATTTGCTTCATTTTAAGAAAAGATGTGTTGAGATCAAATATACATGCAGTAGACACATTTATAATGTTCATATCCAGATCAAATATTTTGTTTTTTTAGAATTATGATTTCTGCTTCTTCAAGATTTATCCTGAAAGATAGCCATTTTTATCCTGTTTGACCTTGAAAATAATCTTATTCATCCTTTTTGGCCTTGAAGATAATCCTATTCATCACATTTGCCTTTAAAGATAATCCTGTTCATGATATTTAACCTGAAAGATAATCCTATTCATCCTATTTGTCCAAAATAATTATCCTATTCATCCTGTCTGTCTTGAAAGATGATTTTATTCATCATATTTGGCAGAAAAAATAATTGTACTCGTCCAGTTTGTCCAAAAGATAATTTTATTTGTCCTATTTGTCTGGAAAGATAATCTTATTTATCATATTTATTCTAAGAGATAATCCTATGCATCCTATTTGCCTGGAAAGATCTATTAGTTCTCTTTGTCCTGAATCATATTCATTGTACCTTTTCTGAAAGATAATCCTATTCATTCTTTTTGTCTTGAATTCTATTCATTCTGTTAGTCCTAATATATAATCCTATTCATCATATTTGTCTTGAATTCTATTCATTCTGTTAGTCCTAATAGATAATCATATTCATCATATTTGTCTTGAATTCTATTCATTCCATTGAATAATTCATTCTCTTCATATTTTGTACTCAACACAGTGCCTTGGCTGGCTATTAAGGCACCTCCCCCCCGAATTTATGTGTTAGCTATTACAGTGTTCTTAATATTAGGTTAGGTAGGTAGGTTTTTATTTTTCTTTATTGTTTAAATATTATCTGTTCATCTATCCATCTATGTGTGTATATATATATATATATATATATATATATATATATATATATATATATATATATATATATATATATATATATACTATAATGATTATTATATATAATGTAACAAGTATGAGGATAAGCCAGCTCAGTCAGATGCACAAATCAATTTTGGGAATTAGAAGAAGAAAAAAATTTTTACCAAGGTGAGGGGGGGGGGAGAGGAAATGCTAGGGTGGGCACTGAAAACAAGGGATGGTTAGCTGACTTTAGGTACATATTTTATTTTGCCTAAGTAACATTTTTGATTGTATGATTCTTTTGAATATTGCAAACCGTGCAAGTGCTTGCTCCAATTGTTGATATAAATTTAAATGACTTGGGGGCATCTTGTTTGAATTGAGAAATCTGACAAAGATCTGATCATGCCATTGGAAGACATACTGTATTTAGGTATATATTGTTAATGGAGGAGGCATAAGCAAAGCATTAAAAACTGAAAGCTTATATTTTGCATGAAATTTGTGTGTCCTTGACCTCCAGAGTATGATGTTTTTCTCAAAAAGTCATCATAAAACATTCTAATGTAGCATGAGAAGTTTTTTAAACTTGATTTTAAGTTCAACTTCATAACATTTTCTAAAGAGCATGTGTATTTTATTTTATTTTTTAGTAGTCTAATATAATTAGTGTAGGCAATTAACATGGACAAAACTCAAGTGGCTGCCTTAATTATGAGAAGATGCTTAACATTCTAGTCATTTTAATTAAATTAAATTTAATTTAATTAAAAATGGATTGTTGGCAGTTGAGAAAAACCATAATTGTCATTGTTGCCTGGCCAACTACAAAACTGTGTTGAATACATACAAGTTATGATTTGGAAAGACCTTAATTTGGACTCTTATTTTTTCAAAGGTAAAGTATGAAATGATGGAATTCTCACTAGGTAAATCTCAAATCCAAAATAGCAACCTAATTCTTCAAAAGAAAAACATAATGCATTGTACATCATGATAACATCTTTCTTGGCCATGGTATAGAATTACATGACAATAGTGTTTTTGAAATTCCAAAGGGGGGAGGAAAAGGGGATTCTATCCTTTAAAGAATAAATATAATTTTTTCAGAATATAATGGGATTCAGTGTTTTTAAAATTTAGTTCACATCCTACCACATAAAATATGACAAATTCAATAAATATCCACATTTATGCTTGAGAACAGTTATCTACATTGTCCATGATAAAATGATTTTTTGCATTACTTGTAAACAGCCATCATAACTGGATGCATAATTCACAGATGCAGTGGAATCCTTCAAGCAATCACAGATGTAATGGATTTCAAAGGCTCCCATATATACTTGCTTACAAGTTTAGTCAAAATGCAAACAACATAGGTACTGCTTTACCATCACATAATGTTTTGGGAGATCAGGGTTTGTGTTGCTTTATTGATTATTCCTAACAAATTGCATTGACCACGATCAGCAGGCACATTATCATATATATATATATATATATATATATATATATATATATATATATATATATATATATATATATATATATATATATATATATATCTTGGTACAGGGATGATTGGCAGAGGTTAGGCAGTTCATAAATATGGATGTAACATTTTTCCCATTTCATCAAGAGATCTTTTTACCAATAATTTTTCAGTCAAGAGATTAAATTTCAGAGTTTCAGCAACTGTTAATGAGACTCATTCACTTGCAAATTATGAAAGTGATAAAGTTACATTTCTGTAAAGAGAGCACCAAAATGAACCTCCATACAAAACTTGCTTGTAGTCAACATGTAGAGAAGTTCAGTTTAAGCTAACTATGTAAAGATATGAAAAATTAAAACAAGTGTTCCAAAATCTCTATTCCCAAAATAAAACTCAATACAAAATTGCAGAATGATTTTGGCATGATGTTTACTTAAATTACACCCAGAAACTTGTCAGTTAAAAAAAAATTGATTGGAATACTTTGTATCTGAGTCCTGTATGCATGTGAGACAAATATAAATCTAGTATGCACATGAGAGAAGTATGAATCTTATATGCATATGAGACAAATCATAATCCTTTATGCATATGAGACAAATATGAGTCCTGTATGCATATGAGACAAATCTGATTCCTGTATGCATATGAGGCAAATCTGAATCCTGTATGCATATGAGACAAATCAGAATCCTGTATGCACATGAGACCAAGGAATCCAGACAATGAAACCAAGGTTAATTAGCAAACTGATGGCAGCTTAAACACCAAAATTATAGTTAATCAGTAACAATGGACCTAATTTATAAAGAAATTACATCCTTCATTAGGATTTGCTTATTACTGAAGGGTTTTATTAGTGAATTATTTGCAGCCATAAGCCTAGAATAGCAGAGATCACTGTTTTTAGTCAATTTAGGGAGATTCTCACCAAAAGGGGATGGGGGCATCTCAGCACAAACAGCATCTTATAATAATATGTGTTAGGCAGAAAGAACCATGTTGTTTTATGCTGAATATGTGTTTTATGTTAAAGATATATTTCTCATGGTCAGCCTGTTTTGTTGGTGGCAAGAGAACCAGCTTCAATATTTATTTGATAGATTTATTGATGAAGCAAATTTTGGTATTCTACATGAATGAGTTCCTTTAAACTTGCATGCATGGCTGCATAAGTTTTCAGTAGATACATAAATGGCGCTTCTAAAATGTAGAATAAATTTTAAGGTATTTTACAAGTAACAGCTGGATGATATTGATTGATTTGTTTGCTTTAATGTTCATAGACCAGAAGAGCTTATGGGATGGCCTGTTTTTCCGTTGTCCGTTATCTGTCATTCGATTGGCACACTTTTGATAACACTACTACTTGGAGGGTTGCCATGAAACTTTGCACATATTCATCCCAAGGTCTATTTGGTCCTAAAAGAAAATGGGGTCACAACATTGACCAGCTTTAAAATATTGTTATAACTACTAGTTTTGAATGGACGATCATAGTAACATGATGTTTTCATGAAAAGACTTCTTATTATGTTTAGTTGGTCTTAAATAAAAATGGTGCCAGTCTGGTGTCCAGTATGACTACCATGGCAACCATCTTAAAAATCTTGTTATCACTACTCCTTCTAGAGGGACAGTCATAGCAACATGGGGTTTTCACCAAATGACACCGTATGCTGTCTAGTTAGTTCTAAATGAAAATAGTGCACATCTAATGTCCAGTATGGCCACCATGGTATTCATCTTGAAATATTGTTATCATTGCAAATCCAAATAGAAATTCATGTCTACATTGAGTCTTCACTGAGAGACTTCTTATGATATCTAATTGATTTTAAATCAAAATGATGTCAGTCTTAGATCCAATATAGTTACCATAACAGTCATCTTGAAATTCTTATTATTGCATCTTCTTCCAAATGGATGGTCATATTTACATGGGGTTTTCTCCAAAAGACTTTTAATGATGTCTAAATGAAAATGGTCTAAATACATCCTGTATGGTTGCCAGAGTGGCCAATTTGAAAATCTTGTTATTGCTCAAGAATATTGGAGATGATGTCAACACTTAGCAGTTAAAAGAAGAATGGCCCTAGATTCATGGAAATTCTTTTCAGCCAATAGAGCATCAGTCCGTTCAAGAAACCTTTGTTTAATAAATTTTTCAGAAGTTGAATTGTCAATTTTAAAAGCATAACAAACCTATCAGGATTATTTAAACTCATCTTTACTAACTGTTTTTAAGTATAAATATTTAAATTTGATATATCTAATCCAGTGATGCATATTTATTAATTTATTCATTGATTTTGGAACTCATTCTTATTTTGGCTTTATAAAGATGCAGGAATTAAATTACTTTATATACATGCATAAGAGATGAATCCATTTGCAAACTGCATAGACCAAGATGTGCCATCATATTATACACTGGCAGATCTGGTGAGTCTATGCAGCATCTTAAAAGCAATCACAAGAACATACAGCACAGAACCTGATATATATATACATATATATATATATATATATATATATATATATATATATATATATATATATATATATAT